>JBBPTS010000028.1:2972-78254 GCA_038094235.1 Fistulinella staudtii | reverse complement strand
CTACTAATGGCGGAAGAGGACGTGTTCGTGGAGATGCTCTTGGATAGCTTGGACGCTACCACCACGTCAAAGGCACTCGCACCTGCGAAATTATCGCCCAGAAAACACAAGATAGCCAACGTAGAGCAGGAGAACCATACCGATGACTTCTCCATGCTGTTGCAGGGCGCAGAGAACTGGGACTGGACAGATATGGAAGCAGATTTTATGACGCCAAAAAAGAAGACTGTCAGCCCTCACAAGGTAACCTGTCCCGTGTCGGTCCATGCCCGTTCTAACTCTGGGTAGCGTTCGCCCCACAAGCGTTTACACCAGCGCTCCCCTACGAAACTACCGATGACGCCACGTCGTGCTCCGATACATTCTGATGTGGCATCGAAGCAGGACGCCAACTTGAGCCTGGCTGCCCTCCTCGAGGGCGCGGAGACCTGGGATTGGGATGACATGGAGAGCGATTTCCTCTCACCTGGCCGTAAAGGCAAGAAGAGCAAGGTTTGTTTATCATGCTTGGTTTGGTCTTTATTCTGACCAGGATCCCAGGCTATTGTCGCTCCAGAGAAGGCTCATTCCAAGCCTCCTTGTACACGCTGTATTGTACAAGATGTAGAAGAGGATGCGCGTCGTGGCATCAAGGTCAGGCTTTTCCCTTTTGTTTTCGTACCTTCTCAGTGCTCTGACCAGACTTTATTGGTGAAAACTCAACCACTCGGATATTCGCGCTTAGTCGTCCTCCAGAATGACTGGGCAGAGTCCGACGTCCAAAAAGGTAGCGATAAGTTACTCCAGCTTCTGTGATGATTCTGAATATCCGTCTCATAGGTGATATCATCAATGTCCTTGGTCACTTTGACCCGGAAGGTACCATCACAGTCTCATCTCATGCGAACCTCTTTATTCACCATCCGGATATCCTTTTAACCGTAACTGGGCTTTCTAACGCTCCCCAATGTAGACGGAAACCACTCCTCTCTTCTTTGCTCCGCTCGAGCTCCGATGTGACGCCTGCCCTTATCTGGGGTAACATGTTACATGAAATTATGCAAACGTGCCTAGCAACCCAGCAATGGGATGAGTTTTACGTGGAAGATCTAATCGAAAATGCGGTAATGCTGAATCTCTCCCAAATCGTAAAGATTGGAACCAGTATCGAGGAAGCCAAGCGCGAACTGAAGCTGCGATCCAAAGGCCTCAAAGTATTCTCCGAACGTTATATTGCAGATATGCCCAAGGTACGGTCCACTTCTGTCGGACATTGCAGCCAATTATAAACCTTTCTTCCAACAGTCCGATGCCATTTTGTCTAATACTAGGGCAACGGCGAATCAGAATTCCCTTCTAGCAATCGTATCTTTACATGACGTTGAAGAAGATATATGGTCACCTACCTACGGTCTTAAGGGAAAATTGGATGCAAGTGTCCAAACGATCGTCTCCGAAAGCAGTATCGAGAAGCATGCAAAGCAAGAGCCCCTCCTCAGTACACACATGATGCCGTTCGAGATTAAGACGGGACGGACCATTGCGGGGATGGAACATCGCGCCCAAACAATGCTTTACACGCTCCTCGCCGAGGAACGCTACGGCGTGGAAGTCTCAAGCGGACTACTCTATTACACTCAAAGTGAGGAGGTTGTGAAAGTTCCTCGAGGTAAAAACGAGCTGCGGGGACTCATTTGTGCAAGGAATGAGATGACAGCATACATGATGCGACGTGTCAAGGCCCTTGAGCACTTCCTGCCACCCACCATCGATGACGAACGTGCGTGTAAAAGGTGTTACGCGCTCGACGCATGCATGTTGTACCGCAAGGCAAGCGTCGCCAATCTTTTAGCTCACCGGTTATCTTCGG
Organism: Fistulinella staudtii; assembly: GCA_038094235.1. Classification (NCBI taxonomy): domain Eukaryota; kingdom Fungi; phylum Basidiomycota; class Agaricomycetes; order Boletales; family Boletaceae; genus Fistulinella; species Fistulinella staudtii. Next base: position 76,405 of record JBBPTS010000028.1, on the reverse strand, counting down.
CTTTGCCTTACGTGGTTTACAGGCTGTGGAAAATGTGGTCGACGACGCTTCGCCAATTGCAGCGATTTACGATGCCAAGACGTCGCACTTGACACCCACCCAAGCGGAATTTTTCAAGCGATGGGAAGCGCTGATAGCTCTCGAAGAGCAAGACGGCGTTCGGTTCCGAAAAGAACTTTGGACGATGGATGCCCGAGAACGCGAAGAAAAGGGTCGCTGTTTTAGCTCCATGGTCATGGACAAATCCTTTTTCCCTCCCCACGTACCGAGTAAAGGCAAGATACACCAGCATACGTATCGGTTCATCCGCGGACATGACGCCACTACCCCGGGTGCGTCTCTCTTGAATGGCCACATTAGTGTGAACGATGTCATCACGGTTTCTGTCGACCCGGAGCTCCTCGCATTCGCTCGGGGCTACATCGTCGATCTCACGCCCAATGCAGTTGTCGTCGGCATCGACCACGAGCTAGACCTGGAAAAAATCGTAGCACGTCTGGAAGTATTACGCAAGGTTCGAGAGCGAATCCGGCCCGTGTTCCGGATAGATAGGGACGAGCTATCTGGCATGGGCCGCATCCGGGACAATCTTGCGCAGCTCTTTTACGTGGACGGGGACACGAAGCGGCTTGAACTCGTTGTGGATCTCAGGAGACCCACGTTCGAGGATGAAGAGGCGATGAAGGAGGTGTTGCGTGGCATTCCCGAGTATGTCAATGCTGCAAACACGCTCAATACCGGTCAAGTTGCAGCCATGACACGCGCACTAAGCGCAAACGAGTATGCGTTGATCCTCGGGATGCCCGGGACTGGGAAAACGACTGTGATCGCAGCTTTGATCCGGTCGCTTGTTGCGATGGGAAAGACAGTCCTGTTGACGTCATATACTCATTCTGCTGTGGACACGATTTTGCTCAAGCTCAAGGACGACGATTACAACATCCTGAGGCTCGGTAATGTGGACAAGGTTTGCCTCATGCTTGGAGGGTCGAGAAGGAGGCTCAGAACGTACCGTCTAGGTCCACCCAGATGTTCGTAAGTTTACCGAAGCAGAAAGAAGAACACCGAAAACGGTTGAGCAATTAGAAAACCAGCTCATGTCGCCGCCCGTTGTGGCTACGACTTGCCTGACGATTGATCAGTAGGTCTTCATCTGCCGATGAGAGAGGGACGCCACTGAAATTGGTCCACAGCCCGCTTTTTTCTCGGCGAACGTTCGACTATTGTATCGTCGATGAAGCATCCCAGATTACTTTGCCGACATGCCTTGGACCTTTACGCTTCGCAGACAAGTTTGTGCTCGTCGGAGATCACTTTCAACTTCCGCCTCTGGTAAGTTGTGTTCTTTAGCCCGATAATGACCGGAAGTTGTCATGTTTCTGTTTTTCAGGTGCGCAATCCCGCGGCGAAGAAAGGTCTAGAAGTTTCGCTATTCCGAAGACTTTCAGAAGCACACCCGCATGCGGTAGTGGACCTGACGCACCAGTACCGCATGAATGAGGATATTATGTATCTGTCCAACAAGCTCATATATGGGGACCGCCTTCGGTGTGGCTCAGAAACCGTCGCAAAGCAGAATCTAGTATTGCCTGATACAAGGTTTGTCGATGCCCTTCGAGGGACAGGCGGATGTCTTTGCGACGAAGGCCAATGTTGGCTAACGCGCCTCTTGGACGAAAAGTAAGCAGTGCTCTCTTTCTACGTGCGCCGTTTACGAAATATTGCTAGCTGTAACGCCGTCTTCGTAGACACAGACCACGTCCCAGCGTTCGATTCGCGCGTGGGCGACCTAGTCCAGAACGAGGTGGAAGGTAAGCTTGTGTACCAGGTGGTAGAGGCGCTCTTGCGAAGCGGCATCGAGGAGCGGCAGATAGGAGTCATGTCGCTGTATCGGCAACAGATCAAGCTGCTTGCGCATCTCTTACAGGGCAAGGACCACATTGAGATCTTGACGGCAGACAGGAGTCAGGGGAGGGACAAGGCCTGTGTCATTATCTCGATGGTCCGGTCCAATGATCATGGGCAGGTACGCCGCTCCTGTTCCGTTCATGGCGCTGTACACAATAACGCTGGACTTTAGCTGGGCGATTTACTAAAAGACTGGCGACGTGTCAACGTATCATTTACGCGCGCGCAGTCCAAGTTGATCATCATCGGGTCCCGCCGGACGCTTGGTGCGACGGCGTTGCTGGCAGAGTTTCTGGCGCTCATGGACGATCGTGGGTGGGTGCTTCCATTGATGGCGGGCGCGGAGAAGATGCACCCGAGATTGGAGCCACCCGAGATAGAGGCGAGCAAGCGGGGTGGGAAGCGGGGTCCGGCAGAGTCGAGCCATCGAGGTGGCGATGGTGATGGCATCCCGGGAACGCCGCCAAAGAAGATCAAGACACCCGTGTCGGTAAGGGATGGGGTATTGAAAGGACGTCCGATTTTGCAAGATGTCATCAATGGGGAAGTGTGAAATTTTTATTTTTAGTTGTATTTATTATTTTTGGTTGTTCAGACTAATTTTATCGGAATCACGGCAGGTCGCCTTTGTTGGCGCAGTACGAACTCATCTGTCTTACACCCCAAAATCCAGGTTCAGTGTAAATTCTCGGAACCGATTGGAATTGGAGGCAAAGCTAACTAATGACGCGCGATTCATAGCATTCTGAATGGGACGGTGCTTCTAGTCCGGCAATATGCTGTTAACCGTGGGACTGCCATAGGATTTTGAGATGGCTCGCCTAATGATCCGGACTCATGCGTGGCCAAGACCTCCTTCCATCCCCTCTTCCGTCTCTCTCTGAGCAGCTGAGGCAGAATACTGATCGACTTCGATCCAGGATCGCCAGGATCAACTACAACTCCCAATTCGCTCGAACCGCGCCCGAGCTCGCTGCATTCCGTCATGCGACAGCTGGTCTTATCGATGGCATGGATGACAATGTCCTATCCGAGACATTTCGCAAGACAGTCGGTTTCACGACCTATACCTCATATGCGCCATTGATGGCACGATTCCTGGAAAAACCATGCAAGGCAAATGACGTGGCTGATTTGCTTGCTCCTGGTCTGCCCGATTACCTCCTTGCATCCAGTTCCACATCCGGCGGTCTGGCAAAACTATTTCCTAAATACAATATCATGCCGGAGGATTCGATGAACGACAATTCATGGTCCATTTCGGATCCTCATCAGAGACGCACCAAAGCATACATACGTTATTTCTGGTGTGATCCGATTCACGTCGAGGATGAAGATGGGCATTTCGTCAAAACAGTATACTTGTCATGTGGATCGACGATGGCATCCAGAGCGGAGCTAGGTCTGCGTCCCGAGAAAGACGGTGACAAGATGGCAATGTTCAGTACGGTTCCATGGCGCAGCCTCTGCGAGATGCCTGTTGACCACCTTTCAGTCCTTGACCATGCTGCACCGTATGCCGCTGGGTTTACCAAGAATTGGCGCTCGTTACTTGTGATACATGCGCTATTTACTCTCGGTAGCAAGTCCCTCAAGACCATGCACTTTGTATTTATTTTTTCGTTTGTGGACCTCATGCGCCACATAGACATGCAGTTTGACATGTTTATGGATTGTATTGCGAACGGTGCAATCCCAGATTTAGACGGGATAGCAGACACTCGGCACTATCTGGAGGTCGGTGCGAAGCCATCGACCATGTCGATGTCTAACTTTTACCAGATGGGTATATCCCCGGATCCCGAGCGGGCTGAAGAACTACGTCATCTCGGCCGTCCGTCTTCTCGGCCGGGCTGGTGTGCTGAAGCGTGGCCCAATTTGCAGTCGATCACTGCCATCGCAGGCGGTTCTTTTGCAATGTCTATTCCCTTGGTGTGTCTAGTATCTTGATGTCTTGTCCGCATTTTTCTTACTGCCCTTATGCAGGCTCGATGGTTCCTTGGGCCCGATATTGACATATGTGACGAGTATTATGCAAACTCGGAGGCAGGCGTTGTCGCCCATTCTTATAACCCTCTCGAGATGAGCCAGTACAAGCCAGCCAACGATCTCGTTGTCGAGTTTTTGGATATCAACAAGGATGACTCGACGGGTGCCCTTGTACAACTGGTGGGTATTCCTCGTTAGACGATGTTCGTAACTGACTGCATACATATATTACAGTGGGAAGTTGAACTAGGAAAGCGGTACGAACTCGTGTTGACCACGCCGGCCGGCCTGTGGCGCTATCGCGTTGATGACGTGTTCGAGGTCGCTGGGTTTGATCCCGAGGATGGCGTTCCCATCATCCGGTTCATCGAGCGCCGAAAGTGAGCGTGTATCTCAAATACCTATCCATGGGTTCGCTGACTATAAGACGCACCTGTCAGCGTGGCCCTCCGATTTTCGCCATTCACGCTCAGCGAAGAAGACTTGAGAGCAACCATATCGTTCATGGCTGCGACGACGCCCATGCACATCGTCGACTGGACGGCCACGATCGACGATCGACGAACCCCGGGTACGATTGGACTGTTTGTCGAGGTTGCTGGTGAGCTAGGTGCGTTGATACCCATATCCTGTCTCTCTTTGAGCGCTTGCTTGTCACCCACACGCTTGGACACCTTCTGATGTCGGGGCTCCCCCGTTTACCAGTTGCTGACGACCTCGCTCGCGCGGCGGACCACGTACTTGACCAACTCGCCCGGATCAACGACAATATTGTCAAGTCGATGGAATGGGACGTGATCCGCAAGCCGACCATTCGGGTCGTCCGACCGGGCACGTTTATTGACTTTCGGCAGCTGAAGCTCGACGAAGGGACGGGTTCAAGTAACAATGTCGGGCAGATCAAGGTACCCGTCGTCTTGCCCAAGGTCAACTATGTGACGTGGTTTTCGGCGCGGGTCATGCAGGACTCGGAGGCTTAGGCCGAGGCGATGGAGTGTGGCAGTTTGCCTAGCTCTTACGTTCTGTATATCATGTATTTTACCATCATCATCATCCTCGTATAAGACCGCAGGCATCGATGATTATCGCCCTCGAAACCACATGCACATTGCATACACTCGCGCGAATCTGCATTGTATCAACCACAAAAAAGCATTGCCCACTGTGCTGCTACCGGGTTCAGACATGCAAGTAGTCGAGAATCGCTCCCAACTTTGAGTTGCCACCTAATCTCTCCGCCTCTGCGCGTGCTTGCGCTTCCAGTGAGCTCAAGACGTCAAGGGTGTATTCAAACGAATGTGTTACTTGGGCGAGATACGTGATCACCTGGCGCTTGAGTTCCGGATCCTTGGGTCGTTGCTGAAGGATGTCTGGAAAAAAAACGCATTCAAAAGACGCAGATGAGACACTTTCAAACGCTATCCATACCCAGCACGTATGTGTCTTGAGGCTTTTCTCGAATGCCATGGATGATGGGGAACGAAAACTTGCCCTCTGAGAGGTCGTCGGCAAATCCCTTCTTTTTCGTGTACTAGAGAATGCGTCGAATGGGATCCACGAATGGGATAGTTGACGTAGATGTGCCTACCGTGCTGCTGTACAGATTCATGTAGTCGTCACGAATTTGGAACCAGATGCCCAACAGCTCGACGAGCGGGACGTAGTTGCTAATGAACTAGCATCTATCTCAGATCGTTCTTTGCGATATGGCAACTTACACATCCCTGTTACTGGTAGCGCATTCTGACATCAACCTGACTGCTATCCGGAGGAATCCGGCTGTTTCTGGAAAGGGTGAGTCAAGTCGACGCATCGCTATCAAGAGCTTACTGTTTCGAGCCATCTCAATGTACGCTTCTTCGGTAGGGCACTGATGGTGGGTACGCCAATAGAGTTCCCTTCCTTGACCACGGTGCAGCGCCAACATTTCGTCTTGTTGCTTGTTTGAGATGGTTTCGCAGAGGAGAGATGGGCATACCATTAACGATCTGCACCAATCGGAAGCCGAGATCGGCGTTCGAGCGGGATAAAGTGGTATGCAAAGGTTCAGATTGAGCCAAGTAGGGGATGTTGGAAACTTCTTGGTATGCAAGGAAAGCAGCGTAGTTGGCGGCATTGATCGTCATAGGCACGCCATAGACGTTGTGTGCCACTGAGAACCGACGGTTCAGACGTCGATGTCAACGTTCCAGGACCAACGTACCTGGCCTGCCTCGCCTTAGGTCGGACTCGTCTTCAATATCATCCACGCTGGAATGACATTAGGACATCACGACACGGGTGCGAAACTTCGGCCCACAGGAGAGCGGCGTCATGCAGCGTTTCTGTGACGCGCGTGATCGGTTCGACGAGCGCTGGGGGTACTTGCAGCCAGTGGTTGAGTGCTTGGATGAGCTGGGTGCAGACGCCTTTTCCAGGCGACGAAGTGAGATAAGTGTATGGTTCGAGGATTTGCTAGCGTGACGTCTATCTATTGATCGAGAAGAGATGTATTCGACCTACCGCTTCTTGCTCTGCTGTCAGTTGCGGTGACGGGGTCGACAAGGATGAGAGGAGGGTGTCGACGAGCGGGTTGGGCATCGTGTGAGAGAGGAAGCGAGGAAGGGTCCTTGCACGTGGTTGACCGTACTCGGTTCCGGGTGATCACACCAATTATTGATTCCTCCGTTGGTCTTCGTCCGTCGTTTCAGTTATCCAGCGGGTAGTGGTGGCAGCAACGTTCCGCTCTGTTGTGATTGGCGGGATGGACATGACCTAATTAGGGTGACCCTCTCTGCATCTGCCATGTCCACCGCAGACCTTTCGCACCTCCTTCGACCCCTTCGAACGCCCCCGGAATGGCAGGAATCCTACGAATCCGTCATCATTGAGCCTTATGCCTACATCACCTCCAAGCCTGGCAAGGAGATTCGCACATTGCTGATCGAAGCCTTTAATGAATGGCTAGGCGTGCCCCCTGCGCAGCTCGCCGTCATTTCGCGCGTCGTGCGCATGCTCCACAGTGCCAGCCTCATGATCGACGACATCGAAGACGACGCACAACTGCGGCGGGGCCAACCTGTCGCGCATCGCATCTACGGCGTGCCGCAGACTATCAACACCGCCAACTATGTTTACTTTTTGGCATACAAGGAGTTGGCTGCGTTGAGGAATCACGGGGGCTCGGGGAATCAGGATAGGGTCATTACGAACGAGGATCTCGACCTGGTGGTGACAGAAGAACTGCTGTCGCTCCATCGTGGACAGGGTCTCGAAATCTTTTGGCGAGATACGCTACAATGCCCGACGGAGGAAGAGTACATTTCTATGGTGAACAACAGTGGGTGACCCCGGTCGATCTCTGGTGTTTATCTCACTGTATCGGTCGCAGAGACGGGTGGTTTATTCAGGATCGCCATCAAACTGATGATGGCATGTGCGACGAGTAACGTGACAGTGTGAGAACGACCTCTCCGATAACCTTGGCTTGTTAATCTTGGCATTAGCGACTATGTCCCTCTGGTTAATCTCTTTGGAGTGTACTTTCAGATCAGAGATGACTATATGAATCTTCAAAGTACAGAAGTATGTGATCTATAGTTGCTCGGCAATGCAGAAGTCCTGACGCAGATCTGCACTGGATAGTATTCAAAGAACAAGGGGTTCGCAGAAGACCTTACCGAGGGCAAGTTCTCTTTCCCCATCGTCCATGGTGTTCGGGCGGACCAGAGCAATCGCGTTATATTGAGTGCGCATCTGATTTTGCATTCGTGTGATCGCAGAGCTGATTCTGAAACTAGATGTGCTTCAGAAGCGACCAACAACCCCCACGTTGAAGCATCATACTATATCTCATCTGCGCGACAAGACAGGCTCGTTCGACTATACCCTGGGGATCATGAGAGCACTTGAGCGCGAGGTACGTGTGTTCCAAAGTCAGATGGTGAGGAGTATCCTGACTCGCAAAAAGGTACTCCAAGAGATTCAACGACTTGGAGGCAACAGCCAGCTCGAGGCTATTTTGGCTACTTTACATGTCAAGGACGGACCGTGATCAGGGCACGAACTAGTAGACGCGGCTATTGTAATGGACATTTGAGATTAGAACACATCATAAGAGTCACGTGTCGATGAATGCTAGGCCGAATAAAATCCCCTGTTGATCTCATTGTCCGCAGAATATGTTGATCTTGGCTTCATCCACGGGCAACCTTCGACCGCTCCTTCGGGCTGGTGCTGTAGCAAAGTGAGTGCGCACTTGCGAGTGGCGAAACCACGCACCCATTCTGCTCAGAATCCGATCATTTGCGTCGAAACAGAGCCGCGAAACCCAAAATACCACAGCCGAACACGAACACGACCTCCCGCTCGCTGGCGTCCGGGTCCTAGAACTTGGTCAACTGATTGCAGGTCCGTTCTGTGGGCAACTTCTCGGGTATGCTCATGTTTGATGCGAGGCAACGGCGTTTTTCTCACCACCCTCTCTTTCGATAGTCATTTCGGTGCAGAAGTCATCAAAATCGAGCCTCCTTCTGTCGGGGACCCGTTGCGCGTATGGCGAGAGCTCGATGTCGATGGCGTGAGTCCGTGGTTCCGGAGTCTGGGGAGGAACAAGAAGAGCGTGGCGATCGACCTGAGACAAGACGAGGGGCGCGCGTACGTGGCTCTCCCTATCCCGCGTGTATTTTCGTGAGAGAGAAATAACAGTCTCGTCAAACGGCTCGCAGCCAAGAGCGACGTTCTTATCGAAAACTTTAAACCCGGAAGTAAGGACGCGGCTCGAGCACACCGAGCCTGGGTTTCTGATGTGTACATGTAGCACTTGAAAAATGGGGGCTGGGTCCGTCGGCGCTGCATTCGCTCAATTCGTCACTCATATTCACCCGGGTGAGCGGATATGGACAGACGGGCCCTTGGTCATCCAGACCTGGCTATGCGTCCGTGTGCGAAGCGGAGTCGGGGTTTCGGTACATCAACGGGTCTGTGGACCCAGAGACAAATGCATTATCTGGACCACCCGTGAGGCCGAACATCAGCCTGGGTGACTCTGTGGCTGGACTGCATGCAGCTTTTGGTACGGTATGTACTTTTTTTCTCTAGTTCACATTCATGTTGAACGTACACAGGTATTGGCGCTTCTCTCCAGACAGAAGAAGCAGCACGCAATGACGGGCCAAACGGTCGACGTGAGCATCATGGAGAGGCGAGTTCGTGTCTTCCTACTGAAGCTCAATCGTACTGACGCGTTACAGCATGCTAAACCTGATGGAAGGCATCATCCCAGAATATGATCGCAAAGGAAAGGTAGGCGTTTATCTTCACCAAGACGATCATTGACCCCCATCGTCCGCGTCCTGCAGATTCGAGGCCCATCTGGCTCTTCCGTGACCGGGATCGTCCCCACGAACGCGTACCCGTGCCTACCGTCGCCCGGCGCGCCCGCCACCCCGACTTACGTCATCATCGGAGCGAACGGCGACACGTTATACGCGCGACTGATGCGTGCCATTGGACGCGAAGACCTTGTTGGCCCCAACTATGCTCACAACCAACACCGCGTCGCACGCCAGACCGAGATTGAGGATGCCATTTCGTCTTGGACGCGGGCCCGACCCGCAGAAGAAGTCTTGGACGTGCTCAACAAGGCAGGTGTACCCGTCGGCCGCGTCGTCGGGGTCAAGGAGATCATGGAAAACGAACACGTGCAGGCGAGAGGTGCAGTCGAGGATGTGTGGGTGGGTGAGTCCGATAAGGGGTGGAATGTCAAGATGCCTGGCGTGTTTCCGGTATTACAAGGATCGGGGGCGCGGACGAGGTGGGCTGGACCTGACCTTGGGGCGCACACGGATGGTGTATTGAAGGAGCTAGGGTTGGATGCAGATGAGATTTTGCGACTCCGGCAGGGTGGTGTGATTGGATGAGTAGCGTCATCCATATGGATGCTACGTCTAAATCAAAGGCGCTGGGCCTACTAATTATCAGAAATGGGGGTGATGCCACTCCGAGACGCGTGGACACCCTAGATCTATGTATATGGAGTACGAATGCGAGACGATGGTCGCCTTCTCGATCGCCATACGGCGTTGTATACCGATAATCTTGTTTCCGATTGGACATCCAAAAGTCTCCGCGAGCCAGGTGACCTAAATAAGCACCGGCTTTTCGGTCACTATTCAAGCACCCCATGGCCAAATGAACGTAAGCTTCTCAAGTTCTGTCTGCCGTGCTTGAGCTGTATGACGAGACATGCCGTCGGGACAAACCAACGATGAGTAACGCCTCGTTTATCCGGCTTAAATAGCCTTCTCGACGACCCACCAAGTATACTCATCTGCCTATCACCCAAACTAGCGCTCATGTCCATCTTCAAAGGTGTCGCCCTTGTAACAGGTTCCGCCCAAGGCATCGGGCGCGGTATCGCCCTCCGTCTTGCCAGAGACGGCTTTGATATCGCTCTCAACGATGTCGCGTCCAAACGTGATCAGCTACGTGCCGTTGCCGACGATATTGAAAAATTGGGTCAAAAGACATGTGTGGTTCCTGCCGACGTGAGCATTGACAAACAGGTCAAGGAGATGGTACAAGACACGTCAAAGAAGCTGGGCGGGCTGAACGTCGTGCGTATGCAGCACTCGCGTCGAAAGCGCCCCTGATGAATCCTTGGTAGATGGTGGCGAATGCGGGGATCGGCTACGTATCGGAACTGGTCTCTAGTGAGTGGCGTTGACGGTATCGTATGATATGCATTGACATGATCGGGGGGTGCGTAGCTGAAGTGGATGAGTGGGAGCGCGTGATGGCCATCAACGCACGCGGGACTTTTCTGTGCTACAAGCATGCGGCGATGCACATGATTGCCCAAGGACGGGGAGGACGCATTATCGGCGCCAGTTCCGTCACTGCCATGATGGGTCATCCTTTGGTGTCCGCGTACGGTGCTAGCAAGTTCGCCGTCAGGGGACTGACGCAGACGGCCGGTTAGTCGTGATCTGTTGCATTATCTTAGTTCTGCGACTGCGTTTCAGCACACGAACTGGGGCGATACAAGATTACGGTGAACGCGTATGCACCCGGTCTCATCAAGACTCCCATGTGTGCGTACCAGACAGATCCCTCGTACGTCAAGACCTGAGTAGTTTGGACATGACCAGCGGCAACCATGAGCGACCCCGATGGACAGTTTGCCAACGCAGATAAAGAATTATCTGAATGGTTCAGAAACGTACGTCACCCCCAGATATCTCCTTTCGCATCCATTGATGTTGTGTATCGTCGGTTAGAACATTGAAGGGAAGCCGATTAAACGCGATGGCCAACCGGAAGATATTGCAGCTATCGTGAGCTATCTCGCATCAGAAGATGCCAGTTTTATCACAGGCAAGTACCTCCCTGATCAACCTCCTGTGCGTTTGATGATGTTCGTTTTGTGGCAGGACAATGCGTAAGTGACGTATTTATCCGATCGGCCGAGGGTCAGGGTGCTCAATAACGGATAACAGATTAGCGTTGATGGAGGGATCGCTATGTCTTGAGAGGAATATCGCGAGTGGATGCGATACGACGGTTGTCTTGAATATCTCTTGAATTGAAAGTCATCTGCTAGACGTTGAAGATACCTTGTTACATTGTCCAAGATAGTATCTGTGTGGCTTGACGTTTAAAAATAAAATAAAAAGTTGGGCACGTCCGGACAAAAGGGAGGCGATTGTTACAATGACAGTTGTGTCAGCTTTGACGGACCGAACGTGAGGAAGAGGTGGGAGGGTGACGAAAAACGAGATTGCTGAGGCGCACGCTGCTTGAGCGAAGGGCACTTCGCTTCGCCCTTGCGCAGACTTGCTGCGCCGCCTCGCGCCCCGGCTTACGTGGGATACCAGCCGGGCAAACGATTCCGTGGAACATTGGCAGAAGGCAGTGGTTATATGTAGTTGCGTCACCTTCAAACTTTGATCATCGGATCACGACACCCCTATCATGTAATCAGTATTAATCTTTGCATTCGACGCCTTTCTGAAGGTCTGCGTCAGGTTTAGTTATGCTGCGTGAATGAAACCTCAAACCAAACCGAATCGGACTATTCTGGCATCTGGCATTTCTAGAAGATCGCGATACTGCGACCCTTCATTATATATAAGGTGACACCCACTATCGCATTTTTCACCATCCCTCTTCAGTGTGACTCACACAGATACGCGAACAATCACTTTCTCTTCTATTGGCCCATCATGAACCCCGACTTTCCTCATGCGGCTCATGCATCTCTGCAGGCAGCATCTCACTCTGCTTTGAACGACTTTCCAGAGTATGCGTATTGACTCCTCAAATGTCTGACTCATTTATTCTATGAAAAACAGCATTTCACTACCAGGCCACGCAGACTTGAATGCGATCCCTTTGATCCATACAACGGGGCTGGCGAGGCTTCGCACTCTTCATGACATCCAGGGGTTATCTTATAGTCACGCCGCTTTTGGTCAAACCCTGCCGCACCAAGTGACTTCCGTCGGTTCGTTCAAAGTTTCTATGTCCTCACGTTCTATGAGTGACACAATGTATTAGACACGGTACAACGAGCCATGGCGCCTGAGGACACAGGAATGGCCGGCCTGGTTTATTACGGAACCATCTATCCCCCAACATCGCTGGGTGGAAATGAGGCGGAACCTTCAATCCTACCCGTCCATTCGGCGGGCAACTCCGCCACACATGTTTCCAACGTCAGTCACCCATGCCAGTGGATGGCAGATGGATTATCTTGCCGTGCCATCGTGGGCGGGACCGTCCCGTTGCTACGCGCTCACCTCAAGCAGGCCCACGATTTTCACAGTGCGGGCAAGGAAGCGATCGCATGCTCTTGGGCAGGATGTGGCAAGCACCTGCAGCGGGAGAATATTCCGAGGCATATCATTTCATGCCACTTTCGCATCAGAGTGAGATGCACCCAGTGCGGCGCGCCCCTCGCTCGCCGCGACGTCCAGTACACATCCGGCCATGCGAAAGCGTGTCGCGCAAGACGTGGCATGGCTTCCTAGTTGGCGTGTCTTGTTGCCGGGTTGTCACGGCTATCCATGGGCACAAAAGGCCATGGTACAGTGATTCGTTTGTAATATATGTATATATGCGAATTCGATGCATGGTTCGTTGTGCGCCAAACAGCGATCGATGGAGCGATCGAGGGATTGCCGCCTGTCCAAAACCCAGATGCACTGGTGTCCCACGAAAAAGGTGTCGCCAAATGATCGGCAGCTATAATCATGGCAGCGCTCGATTTCCTTGTGTTCCTAATTACAGAGTTACAATCACAACGCTCGACGAACCTACAACCACCAGAACACGGTGGCCTTGAGAGTACTTCCAATCTCACTGTCGAGTTCCGCAACTTGTCGAAGATCCCTGCCCCCATGTACACGCTGAAATACTTTGACCCCTCCTCCGCGGCCCTCGTCCATCATGCTCCCGACGCCACCTACGACGAGCCATTTGTCGTCCTCCCCTCCAAACGCCATCGACCGCACGTGTCGCAAGCCCGTGCGGACCTCGTTCACCAACTCCGGCCGGTCCTCTCCCTTTTCCAACGAAAAGATGGCGATCGTGTCGCCCTCGACGTGTGGATCCTCCCGGTTCGAGGTGTATATATACGCCGTCGGGAATGAGCGGTTCGGTTTCGGCAACAGAATCTCGGCCGCAGTCATCCCGTATGGGGTCGGAGACACCGAGAGTGTCGACAGCGTGGTCACATGGATCGGAGGCTTTTGACCCGCGTGGAGCGTGTACACAGCCAGCTCAGACGTGAGCTCGAGGAGGACATACAACGTATTTCCTGTCGTGCGATCGTCGTCATCCCCGGCTATCGTGACTTGGTCATGGGATCAGTCACGCACCGTATGTCGCGACGTGTCGTGGTCCACCGCCCGTCGGCACGCGGACATTTCCACGGATGGCCCACCGTCCGTCGGGATCCTTGGTCAAACGCCAGACAATGTCCCCGCCCAGATCGGGCACGAGCAATTCCTCTTCGGTTGTGTTGGCCCTGCTGCGCACGGTCTGGTGTGGATGTGCGGCCTCTTGACGAGAGGGGTCCCGGCCAGATGGGTTGGACTCGAACGGGAACGCAAGCGACCGCAATTGTGCCGGGTTGGTGTACGGCGGCGTCATAGAAATAGGGAGTGTGGCGACCGTACCTTCCATATACTAATCCACCCACGATCGCCGACGATATCACAGCGAGAGTGATGGCGGGCGATGAAAACAAGGCAGGCTCAGTCCCGCGATGCGATTCCTCAAACGTTATCGGACAAGACGACTCACATTTCCAATCGTCAGTTCGTGCTCGGTGATGTAGAGTGTGCATGGGACTGAGCCGCCGCTCGTGCATGTCGCCTCCGCGACGTGGTGTCCCCGACCGTCTTTGTCGTACTTGACGACGACGATCTGGCCCTCTTCGAGCTCTAGACTGGCAAACACCAATGACCCGTCGGACGGGTGGGCCTCGATCCACGACGGGCGGCTACCGACATGGACCTGGGAGACAAGCTCGAGCGTGGGTGTGCCTGAAGACGGGGCAGGGTCGAACGCGAGGGTGTAGATCGCATCGTTGTACGATCCGACGAGGATTTTGGGAATAGACATCGTCGTCGTGAAAACGGCGCTGGGTGTCGTGGAGGAGCGCTACTCCGATAAGACGCTGGTGGCGACTCCGCGAAGGTGCGGGGAAAGCAAATGCTGATAGGCAGTTTTACATGGACCGTTCAAGCTGTCACGGGGACATTGCATCCGAGATTCAACCGATATTTATCCGCACTTTACCCGCCTACCCTCCATACAAGAACACTACCTAAATCTCTTCTACAATTTGATCAAACACCACCGTTGCGGGGCCCCTGTTCAGCGTAGATGAGAAACCATTGCAATGTGTTTAGAAAATACTTTACCTCTTCTCTTCACCATTCTCCATCCAGCTAATCTGTGCTTGCAACTCGGTCAACCCAAACATCAACACGATGCTGAATTGCTGCCTGTAAAATTGCAGCCCCGCAAATCCACGTCGCGCACTGAGCGTCTTGGCGACTCGGGATGTATCCGCATGCACGGTGCACAGGTTGGTGAACATCCCTGCGTGGATTCGTCCATCGTCAGTACCCAATCATCGCGGGCCCCAGCTTACCCGGTTCTAAATCTATCCAGCGAGGGTTGACCGTGCTGCCTCTGTAACAGACGACTTCGGTAGCAATCGTATCACAAGAAGACCTTTCGGCGCATTCCGTGATAAAGTCCTTGCGAAATTCTTTTGCCTCGGACACCGTCGCACCCTTGGCCTTTCTGTCAGTCTTGGCCAAGTAGTCACGGGCTCCTTACCTTGTGCAATATGGCGCTGAACGCGTTTGGCAGGACCATACGTCCCGACGGACGTGGGACCGCAGATGAAGCACGAAGCTTGTGTTGTTCGTCGTGCTTGTTGAACTCAATGGCACATCGGGTACCATACGTGAATTTGGCGATACGTGCCGAAACTCGGTGATCGAGATAAAATACGAGTGCACCATCCGCGACAGCCTTGTTTCTGATTCATCGGTTTGGAAAGTGGGTAAAAGAACCAAGTCGATTTACAGCGCCACTCACGTGTGACTGTCTGGGCGACAAAAGTTGACGTTCAGCGGTCTGATATGCTCCTGAAGTCTTGAAAAGAGCCAATCGCTCGCGGCAAAGCCGCCGACGAGAAAAATGGACTGGTGGTCATCAGTCCCGTAAGAGTGCGCTCCAGAAGAGACGTACGGTGATAGGTTTTGTCGCCAACCTCCGTTGGTTTTCCACGGCTGCGATAATCGCAGTTGCCGAGGGTTCAAAGAGGGTCGCGATATCGGCTCTACGTCAAGAACGCCATGAGTACAAAGCGGGTACAAGAAAGCACAATGTACCCCGGGATTTTGAGCTGTCCAGACTTGATATTGTACGCAAGATCGCGGTCTTTTACAGTCCCAAACCGGATGTAGGATGGCTCGTTAGGATTGTTGAATCGGAGTTTTGTCGTCTTGTCAAACTCGCCCGTCATTTGAGCAATGTCCTCTGGGGTTCCGAATTTAGAACCCGAGAGCTTCACTGGCACAACCATAAGGATCGTCCACGCGTACTATTCTCTTCCTGACTTACCTGTAAGAAACTGTTTGGCGCGTCTGGTGACAAACACGGCGCCTTGCAGACGGCCTTTAACAGGCCGATCAGCATACAACGATAATCTGATCGGAGTTCTCGCTTACATTCCGCGGGTGCAATCTCTTGGAATGAGGAGGGTGAAGTCGTCATGTAGTAGGAGCTGATATCGATCGTTCCACCCCCTGCATCAATAATCATGACACTCTGGTCCTCCTAAGACAATGATATATCAGTTACCCTGGCGTTTCATATGCGAGCGCGGAAAGTACCTTGAACGAACCCGCCGTCTTTTCGGTATTCAGGCAATAATGTAAGCTCGCCTCGCCCTCCGTGACGAGCTGAATCCGAGCCTGTCCTTCAGGTGAATCGGGAACCAGACCTGCAAAGACGGCCGCCTGTCGTATCTGTGATTGTTGTGGGCCTTCCCACCCGTTTGGATGACTGAGAACAAAATCGATATTGTCTTCGAATGACGTCCACATATCATGTCCGCTCGCATGGGTCTCTTGAATATACGTTTTCGTGCATTGAAAGAGATATCCCATAAAATCTCCTAGGACCTGCACCGGCGTCCTGTTTGGAGGGAGCTCGGGAATATCTTGATCGTTCACCTGGTTGTACGCCATATTTTTAGGCCTCAGATGGAGCTTCCACCTGTATGCCATCCCGTGCCCTTGAGCACAAGGAAGGCACCCGTAAAGTCAAGAGTTCTCACCATTCCAGCCTCTCGGGCCATTCTTCATCCTCTGCCTTTTCGATAATGCTCTCTTGGAGAGCTTCATTTCCAAATGCCTGAGGGAAGCCTTCCTGATCGTAGTATATGATAGATGGTATCTTGGAGTTTCCGCCGACGCTCTCTGTCGCAGGAAAACTTTTGGCGTGATGACGATGATGAACACGCCGCCAACGTTGGAAAGCGCTCACCGATTAACACCAGAGACGATGGGTGGCTCGCCCGGGTCAAGAATACTGTAAGAGACGCCACTATAGGTCGTGCCCACGTCGAAAGCGACAACAAGCTTTCGAGCAGATCCTTGGTATGGTTGTCGCTCTGGCATGCCGTGTAGAGCTGGTCGTTGACACTAGACTCGAGGACGCTTGAACAGCGTATAAGAGTGTCCGAAAAAGTCGATGTTCTGATTACCTCTCTTCACCACCGACAACACGCAAGTTACGCCTTGCGCAGTGGCTGGATGGATGAGGTGAGGCGGACACGCCGCTGAGAGCGAGGCTTGCGATCAGATCTAGCTCATGACCATCAGCCGTCTACTTGTCACGCGGACCCGATATTAGTACCCGGCATTGAAATGAATCACCGGACCTACAAAGACAAATACTTAACAAATAGATTACGTCAAGTAAGCCCCCGGTTTTATTGCCCCACGTTTTAACATTTACGTAAATTTAAATTGATACAGCTTCTACTCTTAGGTCATGAAACAACTTCAAACACGACCGACGCTGCCGTCCAACTTTGCGGGGATGCGTAATTTACGCTCACGGACCTGGAAATGATGCCCTATCTGAATGCTGTGATCAACGTATTCCATGGCATCGCCGTGTTCATTCACTATCTCCCTTTGACGAAATAAGGACTTTGATTTCATCCTGTGGCTCCGTACGTGTCGCAGGTTGCCAGCAAAGATGACGGTGACGGATTGGCCACTCGGCACTTGTTATGGTTCCAATAGCCTGCGGTGAATGACCCACAGGGTCAGTTACCGTTGGTCGTGTCGCTTGCGCACCATGAGGATGAGATCCAGGGGCAGTTGGACTTTCCGCATGTGCGAATAGGTGTGTTGGCGAGGTCTGAAATAACCTGTGTCTGTATTATGGAGTTTTCATTTTGTTGAGATGGGACGTAAGGTTAGCATCTGCATTCGTAGGTCCGCTATGCGTTGCCAATGCATGTAATAGCCTCATGGATGAAGAACCTCAAGCTCGATTTAAGTACACAAAACAGGTAGGTTGTCATGTCCGTATGTAATGCATTTGTAGGGTAGGACACCACTACACCCGCCTCTTATTCGTCGTACACAATGGAAGCGGGACTCCTGTTTGCGTTCTCGAGTTAGCAAGACACACCGTTCAATGCCATTCTATGGGTCGCACCTCTGTTCCTTTCCCTGAACGGCCAATGTCAGATACAAATATACCCCTTTGACACGAGGGTGAACGGTGCATACCTTGTCGTTCCAGCTGATCTGCGCCTTCAGCTCTGAGAGGCCAAAGAGCAGGACGACATCAAACTCGAGATAATAATAGTACCCCCCTGCAGGAGCTGGACGCGGATGGAGAGAGCGCATGAGCTGAGACATGTCAGCAACCACGTTGCACATCGTGGAGAAGCGTGCTTTCGTTCGAGTTAGCGATCCACTCTTTGATCGAATTTTGTATCCCAAACTCACCGGGTTCCTTGTCCATCCATTCCGGGTCCGGCTCATCTCCCCTGTATGCAAGGATGGATATCTCTATCTGGCTCAGGTGAGAGCGGGCCGTCTGCTCCCTAAAGAAGGACTCTCGAAATTCTTGCTGTTCGGAAACTTGAATTCCCTGTCGTGAAACAGATGAGAAGCTGAGTCGAGAAGAGGACGATGCAGACCTTGATTAATATCGACTTGAACGCGTTGGGTAAAACTATGGTTCCCGACGTTGAAGTAAATTGTGTGTGTGCTCTCCCACGATGGTCGATAAGGGCTGGAATATAGGGTCTAACACATTCTATACCGTACGTGCATCTCGATGTTCGTGACGTGACAAGCGGGTCGACATAAGATAGCACAGCGCCATCTGCGACCGCCTTGTTTCTTCGAAGACGATGAGTATGAATCAACACATGGACACAGGACCTACACGTGGCTCGATGGTCTGCACAAGTGTACATTGGAGAATGATGGATGTTGTTGAAGACGACGATACAAGAAATCACTGGCAGCGTAACCGCCGACCAGGAAAGCATGCTACAGAGAACCGTCAAAGAACGCGCACCAGGCCATGCTTGCTAAACTCGCCTTGATTCGCATTTGGAACCCCATAGCAGCCTGTCGCTGTTTTTCAAAGGCGCCAACAATTGCTTCCACAGAAGGTTCAAAGAAGCTTGCAACATCTTCTCTACACGAGCACTCGGGAATCAGTAGTGTGGATATAACCTAGGAAGATACTTACCCCGCCATTTTGAGCTGGCCAGAACGGATATCATACTGAAGGTCTTTGTCGCGCACAGTTCCAAACTTGATATATTGTGGGTCATTAGCGTCGCGGAACCTCAGTTTTGTTGTCTTGTCGAAAATGTCCTTCATCTGATCAACAATATCCGGCGAGCCATACTTTGAGTTTGCAAGTTTGGCTGCGGTATGACAATCATATGATGCTCAGAGTAACTAGATCATGAAAAACACGTACCCCGTAAGAAAATGTGCGCCCTCTGCGTGACAAAGACTGATCCTTGAAGGCGACCTATGAACTTCTTGAGTGAAGGAGTCCTGAAAAAGGTCGGATGTCTTACACTCTGCGGGTGCAATCTCTTTGAATTCCTTCGGAGGAGATAGCTTGATAGAGTAAGCACTCAAGTCGATGGTACCACCTCCTGCATCGATAATGACGATGCCTTGACCTCCCGATTCTTCCTCGACTTCTTCCTCTTCGCCTTCGTCTGCGCTCACAATGGGTACGTTGGAAAGCGAATCCGATGCCAGCACGTTCGCCACACAGAACTGAAGACTTGCTTCTCCCTCCGTCAACAGATGGATTCGGGCCGCGTGCTCCTCTCCACTGGGTACCAACCCTGCGATTTCAGCAGCACGACGAATTTGCTGCTGCTGTGGCCCTTCCCATCCGTTCGGATGGGTGAGGATAAACTCAATGTTCTTCTCCATCGACTTCCACATGGATGTGCCACTCGCATGGGTCTCGGTGATATAGTTTCGAGTGCAGTCAAATAGATACCGCATGAAATCTGCGAGAACCTGGACGGCGCTCTTTCCCTGTGGAAGGGCTGGGATATCTTCGTCTCTAATATGAGATGATGCCAAATGCTTTGCACGCAAGTGAAGCTTCCACCTAGCAACCTTCCATGAACAAGGCCAAGTTGACATGCGTCGTTTTTGGGAGCTCACCATTCTAGTTTTACCCATTTTTCTTCATTCGCTTGTTCGACGATGTGTTGCTGTAGTGCCTCAGCACCGACTGCTCTCAACGAGCCCTGGCGATCATAATACAAGATTGAGGGTATCTTGTTATCGCCTCCGACATGTTCTTGAGCCGGATACCTACTCAAACGTCATTAGTACAATTTGTTATGTCAAGAACTCGGCTTGCCTCGAGACCCCGAGAATCTTTGGGACCTCTCCAGGATCGAGTATGCAGTAGGAAACCCCACTGTACGTCGTACCGACGTCGAAAGCAAGCACTAGTTTGCGAACGAGACCACGATAAGGTTCTCGAGAGGGCATGTTTCTGTGGGTTCACGTCCGAGCAGGCAACTCAAAGCAGCTTGAAAAGCGAGACGCACAAGCACCCCTGAGACCAGTCAACAAGGCGGACACAGACAGAAACATGCCTGCAACGCGTTGACTGCGTTTTGATGTTGGACCCACAGCAGCAGGTGACTGGGTCCAAGGGCATTGGATGACGGAACACGAGGAACCCCATTCTGGGATTGCTGTTGATCCCTTCATTTAGACATTCACCATTACGTACCCATCCTTTGCCCTTCACAGAACTGAGTCTGGCCGGCGGAATGATTCAATACATCATGCGCCTGCCTCGTTGTGGGTGGGGATAAACTTATGTTCCTGTTTGTTCCCCACTGGGAAAACGAAACCGCGGGCAGAGGGGAGGAAATCTGGGCGTTCGCTGCCTTCCAGTGAATTCCCACATCAGCTGCGTCCTACCTTGTAACCATAGGATTATCATGCAAATTTGAGTAGTTTCAAGTACATAAAACGAGCTGATGCGATTACAGCAAGGCTAAAGCATAGCGGACAGAATCAATCAACAGTATCGGTTAGTCGCTGTACACAATCGAAGCAGGACTCCTACATATCATGCCCTCGAGATCAGACAGAATATTCTTTCGAACGGAACCATCAGTTCTCACCTGTTCTCTACACCCTAGGAACAAAGTAAGCAATGCAACCCGTTCGATATTAGCACACTAACAAAACGAACCTTGTGCATCCAGCTTATCTGCGCCTTCAACTCTGCTAGGCCAAAAAGTAGGATAATGTCAAACTCGAACTCGTAGTAGATGTTCCCATTCGGAGCTATTTGTGGACCTAGAGAACGAACTGCCTTGGTGATATTTGCAGTCACGATGCACATGGTAGCGAAGAATTCTGCCAGTAATGTTTAGAGTCGATTCGCCAATGAGAAATGTGAATTAGTAGCTGTCACTACTCACCACCTTCCTCGTCCATCCAGAGGGCATTTGAAAGATTTCCCCTGTAAGCCAGAATTACCTTTTTCACGATTGTCGAATGAGAAATAAATTCAAACTCGCTCAAGAAAGAGCACCGAAATTCTTGCTCCTCTGAGATTTGAACGCCCTGTCAAGGGCTAAACAAGCAGCTCAAAAATCTGCGACCAATACGAACATTATTCAGAATGGGTGAAAATGTGTCTGGCAACAGCAGGACTCCCGATAGTGCGATAAATTTCATGTGCGCCCTTTTTCGGTGATCGAGAAGGAAATGGTTGTATTGAGTACAAGTCCCCAATCCATACGTGTATCTTGATATTTGTGAAGTAACTAGAGTGTCGATATAAGAAAACACAGCGCCATCTGCAACAGCTTTGTTACTGGAAAGACAATGAGTATGATGTTAGAGCATACGATGGAACACATACACGTGACTCGAAGGTCTGCATACGTTCACCACTGGAGACTACGATACAAGTAATCACTGGCGGCATAACCTCTGGCCAGGAAAGCTTGCTATTGAAGGCGGCGATTACGTTGCTTGAAATAATGAAATGTTTTTCAAGCTCACTTTGATTCGAACATTCAGCTTCCCCGCGGCCTCTTGCTGCTCGACCGCGGCAGAAATTGCCTCCACAGAGGGTTCAAAAAAGTTAGCAACGTCTTCCCTGTGTAGGTGTTAAGCGATAGGCATTCGACTCAAGGGTCCCTTACCCAGCCAACTTGAGCTGACCAGAGCGAATGTCATATTGAGGATCTCTGTCGCGTATAGTTCCGAACTTGATGTATTGTGGATCACTAGCATTATGAAATCTCAATTTTGTTGTCCTGTCAAGTTCCCCTGACATTTGCTGGACGACATCAGGCGACCCATATTGTGAGTTAGCAAGCTTCTCTGCAGGACAATCTTAATGTAAGACGTTGCGGTACTCGGAATCACAAACATCACGTACCCTTGAGGAATTTGTGTGCCCTTTGCGTAACAAAAATAGACCCTTGAAGCCGACCTGTAGTCTTGACATGAGAAAGAGTTCCGAAACCCGGGCCATCTCACCTACATTCTGCAGGAGCAATCTCCTTGATCTCCTTCGGAGGGGACAGCTTGATAGAGTAAGTACTCAAGTCGACAGTGCCGCCCCCAGCATCAATGATAACGATGCCTTGGTATTCCGATTCTTCTTCAATATCTTCTTCGAGTTTATGTATGCCGACGATGGGTACTTTGGAGATCAAGTCCGAGCCAAATATGTGCCTGACGCAGAAGTGAAGGGTAGCCTCTCCTTCGGTCTGTTCGTTTCGTCAGGTATCAACCCAGCCATCCTGACAGCACGACAAATATGCTGTTGTTGTGACCCTTCCCATCCATTAGGGTGCGTAAGAATGAACTCGATGTTCGTCTCCAAAGACTTCCATAATGAATCACCGCTGGCGTGAGATTCGATAATGTATGTACGAGCACATTCAAACAGATATCGCAAAAAGTCGGCAAGGACTCGGATAGGACTTTTTCCCTGAGGAAGAGGCGGAATGTCTTTGGATTTAATGTGTGACGACGACGAATGCCTTGCTCGCAAGTGAAGCTTCCACCTAAGACCATGTCTATGAACAAAGAAGCCATCAACATTTACAAAGGCTGACCATTGCAGCTTTGACCAATTTTCTTCTTCTGCTTGCTCGATGATGTATTGTTGTAAGGCCTCGGCACTAATGGCTTTCAATACGCCCTGACGGTCATAGTACAAGATTGAGGGTATCTTATTATCGCCCCCAACATGTTCTTGAGCTGGGCACCTAACTGAACGCCACATTAACGCAAGTGCTGTTCAACGAGTTGAATGCGACTTACCTCGAAACTCCGAGAATCTTTGGAACCTCTCCTGGGTCGAGTATGCAGTAGGAAACTCCACTGTACGTAGTACCAACATCCAGGGCAAGTACCAACTTGCAAGCAGAGCCGCGGTATGGCTCGCCGGAAGGCATGTTGCTAGTCTATTCCACGAATTGAAAACAAGAAACTTGAAAACTGAGTGGTGCACAGTGACCACGAAACCCGACAGAGTCAGCACAGATAATTGCCATGCCCCAGTACAAGTTCAAGAAACTTACTGGGTGCTACACCACAAGACTACGAAGTAGCTTGGCCCGAAGGGTCTGAGCGGCGTCGACTCAATGGAAAAAAAAAAAAGAAACAGGCAGAAAGGCACTGGTCACGGTGGGATTACCTGGCAACTTCCAAGGGAGCCACTCGTCTTCACTAGATTCACCATGCCTCGCGGAGTAGTTCAAGCTGACGAATACGTACTGTCACTGAATAATAACGTCATTCGTGACCGTCTGAGCCAACGGGCTCGCTGAACGGGCCATCCCAAAACCGAGTCTGGTCGATGTGGTTCAGCCACATTGCGGAGCAGATGAGCACGCGATGGTTTCTTTCGCTGATTCTATAAGCACATGATGGCAGTTGGCGAGAAGTTGGCAAAGAATCGCATACGTAACTTGCCCAAGCGGCGTCCGGCCCGGTAAATTTCTACTGCGCAAACTGATCACAAACTCATACAGTGAATTCGTAAAACGGGGCATATATCTAGGAAATTGTCTCATCACTCTGCATGACTCTCACTCTGCATTGCGGTAGTGGCCAGATGGCGTCACGCAGGCTTGGCTGCCTTCAAGTACATTGTGTCCTCGTACACCACCGATGCTGGGCCCCTGCAAGCACAGAACAAGGAAGATCCATGAACCAAAAAATTGATCCACCACCCACTGTTCACTCACCTCACTTGCGTACCCTGAAGGGAGCGGGCGTGATATACCTACTCGTGAGTACAAACCATGCGAATATCGTTACAAGGGACCTACGTTATCGAACCAACTGATTTGTGCCTTGAGTTCTGTCAAGCCAAAGAGCAAAATGACGTAGAACAGGATGGAATAATAAGTGCCCCCGCCATCAGGAAGTTCATGGGGCGTCATGCTTCCAGCGAGCTTCGACGTATCTGCACGCACGGTGCACAATGTCGTGTAGGAATCTTCATTGCACCCAGCGGTAAGCGACAAATAAATGGGCACGATGCAAACTCACCGCGGTCGGTATCCACCCAAGAAGGGTCCGAGAGTCCTCCCCTGTAGGCTACGATATCTACATGGATAGTGCCACAGTGAGAAAGGTCAAACTCTTCGATGATAAATGATTTTTTAAACTCCTGCGTCTCGGACACCTCTGTGCCCTTTAAAGATTGAATACGATCATCGAGTGATAACTACGCGGAACAGAAAAGGGTAAGAACCTTCTTGAGAATCGACTCAAAGGCGTGCGGTACTTCCAGGTAGCCAGTCACTCCTTCAAACGCACTTTCTCTCCTTGCAAGGTGCTCTGGGTCGTGTTCATTGAACAGTGCATTACACTCTGTTCCATAGGTGAATCTTGCAGCACGGGATGAGACAAGGTGGTCGATAAAGAACGAGACGGCCCCGTCTGCCACGGCCTTGTTACTAATCATGATTCTTAGATGGAAGACGCATGAGCTTATGAGGGGACTTACACATGTTGACCAGGCCGATAAAAAGTTATGCCAAGAGTACTCATGTGCTCCAGGAGTTTGGCATGTAGCCAGTCACTTGCCGCAAAACCGCCTACTAGGAATACGCTCTAGTCACAACGATGAGCATCGCTTCGTAGAAAGTACATAAAAACCAATCGTACAGTGATCGGCATGGAGGCAGCTGACCGCTGCTGCTCGAAGGCTGCGATAATCTCCTTAACAGAAGGTTCAAACAGATCGGCCACATTTTGCCTTAATTCTAGGTGAGGCGAATACATACGCCCACAGGTGAGTACCGCTTACCCAGACAGCTTGAGTTGACCAGATCGGATATCATACTCGGGCTCTTTGTCGCGCACGCTACCAAACTTGATGTATTGAGGCTCCTCTGCATTCCGGAATCTCACTTTGGTAGACTTGTCAAAGATCTCTGCCATGTTATACAAACTTTCTTCACTTCCATATCGTGAGTTAGCAAGCTTGGCTGAGGAACGTGTCAGACAAGGCACATAAATACAACACGACAAACCTCTGAGGAAGGCATGAGCACGATACGTGACGAAAACCGATCCCTGGAGTCGACCTGTTTTTATCCGTTCAGTCACGATACTCCGAATGCCGTATGACCTTACACTCCGCAGGAGCAATTTCCTTAAACGACGTGGGTGAAAACTTCATGGAGTATGCAGATAGGTCAACCGTTCCGCCCCCGGCATCAATAATGATGACGCCCTGATGATCCGGCTGTTCTTCCTGCATTTCTTCCGGTTCGCCCGAGCACAAGATGGGCGTCGTGTCAAACGCACCCGATGTTAGCATGTTGGTAACACAAAAGTGAAGACTCGCTTCTCCCTCTGTAAGAAGATGGATCCGTGACTGTCCTTCCTCCCCCGCAGGAATCAGCCCGCCAAGTTCAGCAGCATAACGAATTTGCTGTTGCTGCGGGCCTTCCCATCCATTCGGATGCGTAAGAACGAACTCGATATTGTTCTGGAACGACTCCCAAAGACAGGTATGCGCTTCTGTGATATATGCTTTGGTACACTTGAACAAGTAGGCCATGAAATCGCCCAAAACGTGCACGGCCGTCTTTCCCTCGGGGAGGGCAGGTATGTCCGCGTCCGTAAAATGAGATGCTTCAAGGTGTTTTGGACGAAAGTACAGCTTCCACCTGGAGCATGTCAGGCATCAATAACAATGACATTCGTGGAACAAGTTCCTTGCCATTCGAGTCTCACCCAGCGCTCCTTCGCAGCCAGCTCGTCGATATCCTTCCGATGGACTTCTGCGCCAACTGCGCGAAGGGAGCCTGTTTTGTCATAATACATGAGAGATGGGATCCGACTGTCACCACCTGTATTCTCTTGGCCGGGAAACCTGTAAACAAGATACGAATCCAACCATTATACCAAAATTGTACCCCTCACCTTGATACAGCATAGATCGTTGGAACTTCACCTGGATCGAGTATGCAATAAGAAACGCCACTAAAGGTTGTACCGACGTCGAATGCCAACACCAACTTGCGGGACATGCCCGCGTATGGCTCTCGCACAAACATAATGTTCGTAGGCACCAGGGCTGTGGGCTCACGTGCGGACCATGTCGAACTTATAACCCAGGGCAACCCTCGACCTGCGCCATATCCTGTACGGCCACCGCCTTCACAGGATGGCAAAACTACTTATGAGCGCCAATCCAAGCTTGAAATGGCCAGGGTAGTGACCCAGACATGCGGCACTGGGCCACCTGGGATCTGATAGGTAAGTTTGTTATCACACCCCATAACGTGGGGTGAATGCGCTTCAGAACAAGAGTGGCGCACGGCGATCACAATCTCAGGTTCGAGCCCTCTCTATTTTCAGGATTGACGTGTGTTATTACATACCTTCACGAGGCCGCCCTCATGTTTGCGTTGATAGGGTGAATGCGTTGGCAGCAGCATCGAAGAAGAACCCATGATGGTGGGTGGCACTGAGAGCTTCCCTTTCTCGCCAAGATACTAGGTCAAGATCCGACCTGCCAATAGCATTTAGTAGCATATCTTGTTGTGCGGGTGATTGAAAGAAGTAGTTGACAAGTGCTGGCATTGCCATTTTGGTACTCAGTCGAAGCCGCGGAAATCGTGTCCAATACCATGATACTATTACAGTTTCGATGTGCATCAAGAAGGCTACTACACTACATTATACTACTCATTCAAGTCATGCAGCATCGTCGTACACCACTACCGCCGGGGATCTGGCGCACATTCTCATTAGCCAGGTCCGAGTGCTAAACCAGATGCTCAAACGTACCGGATTTCGACCCCCTTTATATGATCCAGTCAGGCGTGAGTCCAAGTCTCCGAGATCATATAAAGGCTTACATTTTCCATCCAACTCACCTGCGCGGTGAGTTCCGTCAGTCCAAACAACAAGATCACTTTGATCTCCAAAGTATAATACAATGCTCCCTGAGCAGATCGCTTCGGCGAGAGAGACTTGGCCAACTTGCTTGTATCCGCACGCACGGTGCACAGCGTGGAGAATTGATCTAGGGCACCGCTACTCAGACGAAACGAATAAACCGTAAAGGTACGCACCTCGCTCGCTGTCCATCCACACTGGCGGGTCTACAGAGCCCCTGTAGGATGTTATGGTGATTTCTAGAGAGGTACATGCCGCTTGAGACGCCCGCCGAATGGCAAACGTCTCTTGGAACTCTTGCTCTTCGGCAACTGGCGTGCCCTGGCGTGGCTCGCATTAGCAGCGGAATGCGACTCTCCGCACGAATCATCTCACCCTCGTCAAAATAGAGGCAAAGGCGTTCGGAAGTGCGAGTTGCCCAGAAGGCCCGCGGTAAAGGCTCTTCTGTCTTGCACGATGTTCATTATCAGACAAGTTGTACGGCACGCTGCACTCGGTGCCATAGGTCAACTTTGCGACCCTAGAAGTGACGAGGTGGTCGACATGGTACGATATCGCACCGTCTGCTACGGCCTTGTTCCTGATGTCGATTCCGAGGTGAACCTAACATCTACGCATTGCCCGAGAGAACGTACACGTGACTATCAGGTCGACAGAGGTTGATGTTCAGGGCTTCAAAGTATCTTCGAAGGCATAAAAACAGCCACTCGCTCGCGGCAAAGCCTCCTACGAGAAAGATAGACTGTGGATGTTCAAGCATGTGTGTAAATGACGAGAATTGTCTTACCGTAATGGGAATCGGAGACACCTGCTGTTGCCTTTTGAAGGCCTCTATGATCTCCCGAATAGAGGGTTCGAAAAGATCCGCGACGACCTTGCTAAAGTAACATCAGGGCATGCTCCTCCTGAAGACAACGTACCTACCCAGCTAACCGTAGCTGGCCCGAACGTATGTCATATTGTGGATCTCTGTCACGCACAGTACCAAACTTGATATATTGAGGATCCTCAGAGTTGCGGAGGCGAAGTTTGGTTGTCTTGTCAAAAATGTCTGTCATTTGTTTTAGGATATCCGGATTACAGTACTTTGAACCTTCAAGCCTCCCTGTGAGCGTTGTCAGCATCATCGCACAGAAAGACGATCCTACGATCTACTTCTCAAATAGGCAGCAGCCCTCCGCGTCACCAATACGGATCCTTGTAAGCGACCTGACGATTGCTACCTTAGGTTCCATGAGAACAGTTGGCAAGTACCCGCACTTACATTCAGCAGGAGCCATCTCCTCAAACTGCGCCGGGGATAACCTCATCGAATACGCGCTCAAATCGATTGTCCCTCCTCCAGCATCGATGATGATCACCCCCTGCTGCCGAGGATCCTCGTCCTCCTGACCGGAATGCTCGGAAGAGAGGATAGGCATCCTTGATAATGCTTCCGACGCAAGTATATTCGACACACAAAAGTGCAAGCTCGCCTCGCCCTCGGTCAACAGATGAACTTGCTCCTGACCCTCGGGCGTGTTCGGTACGAGACCCGCTTGGGCTGCCGCGCGTCGAATCTGCTTCTGCTGCGGCCCTTCCCACCCGTTTGGATGTGTGAGCACGTACTCAATATGATTCTCTACCGATTTCCATACGTTGGGGCCATGCGAATCTTCAATGTACTTTTGGGTGCAATGAAACAAGTAGCGCATGAAATCCGACAAGACGTCGACGGCGGACTTGACCAGCGGGATGGAAGGAAGATCATCGTCGGTGATGTGGGAGGCGGCGAGATGTTTGGCACGCAGGTGTAGCTTCCACCTAGACACGTTAATAGAAGAGCGGGATTGCATCTCGGCTACGCACCATTCGAGCTTGACCCACTGTTCGTCCTCGGCTTGCTCGATGACATGATCTTGCAGTGCTTCCGCACCAAAGGCACGAGGAGTGCCGTGCTGGTCGTAATACAGAATGGACGGAATCTTGCAATCACCGCCTACATGCTCCTGAGCGGGATACCTACACAAAACCAAGTCAGTGCAAACGTGGTCCGACACGCCGCAGGAGGCGAACCTCGTCACACCCTGTATCTTTGGGACGTCACCGGGATCGAGAATCGCATACGACACGCCGCTGTACGTTGTTCCAACGTCAAACGCGACCACGAGTGCGCGTCGACGGCCTTGGTAAGGCTTCCGGGAGAACATTGGCAGATACGACGGGCGCAGAGGAGACGGTCTGCTTTTATCTGCGCCATGAGCTATCAGCAGCGCGGTGACGGTGCAAATGAATGAAGTGAGGCATGCCCGACACGAGGCGTATCAAGTCCACGCCGTCCAGAGCACCTCCCCCACATGGCCCGCCAAACTACTCGACCCCCTCAAATGCCCGGCGATCGCTTCTACCTTCACGTCGAACCATGAACTTGTCGACGTTTGCATTTACCCCATCCAAATACTGGGTCTTTCCCGTCGCATTCGCAGGTCTACCTTGGGTCTTTTGGCGCTTCATGCCTAACGTCTTTCGTCTACCGACCTCCTTCAAGGGCATCCTCGCCTTTGGCGTCAAGTCCAAGGAGGAGGAAGACAGGGAGAGAGCGCGAGAGGAGAAGCTACACAAACTCGAAGAGTCGCTTCAAGGAACAACTGAAGAAAACCGAACGCTAAAACGCCAACTGTCGGACCTCCGGACCTCGCACCAGAAGGCTACCGACGTCCTCTCGCAGTCCCTCAAGCGTGAGCAGGAGGACAAGGCAACGTTACAGCGGTCTCTGGATCGAGAAAAGGAAGAGCGGGCGAAAGCCTCCTCTCAGAACCGGAAACTGACGGACGACCTTGCCGGTCTCAGACATCGTGTGGAGACCAAGGACGCTGAGTTCAGGAACCTCCAGAACGAGCTCCAGCACTCGCAGAAAAAACACGACGAGCTCACCACCCTCCTCGAGGCTCGTACCCGCGAACTCAAAGGTGCCCAGATCTACCTCACCAAAGCTGACACACTCTCCGGCGCTGAAGTTATTTCCCTCGTCGATGCGCTCAACGTCGAGATTCTGCAGACCGCTGCGTTCATCTCTGATTCCTTTGACTTTGCACGTCAACAGACGAACCCAGATGAGGTCAAGGAAGCGAGCAACAGGATCACCGAACTCATGGGGTCCACGTTGACACAGTTGCTTGGCACGGTGTTGCATAGCGAAGACCCGCTTCTCGTGCAAATTGCGCTGCAGGGCGCCACCGTCGAGTTCTCGCGCTGGATCATCATGACATGGGACTTTGACGGCCTCCAAGCGGAGCAGCCTCTGGCAGAAATCTACAACGACGTCCGTGAATCAGGTGAATGCCACTCTTCTCCGTAAATCAGTCACGTTGACACCGCTCAAGAAACGCAGGCTGTGGGTGGCCGCTGGCGTGCCTTGACACGTGCACATGCGCAAAAGGTCGCCCTGCATGAAGCAGACCTCCACGGAACGATGGTCGCTCATATCTCTGACACGCTCGTCATCATCCTCGTCGCCTCGGGATGTACAAAGAGCTACGAGGAAGCATATCGTATGTTCACGCAAAAGTTTGGCGAGCGCGTTTCCAATATTGTCAAAATGGCCACACGCCTGAACAAGGCGATGGGGGAGGAGGTGACATCGGCAGATTTGTGGCCCGTCAACGTCACTTCGGGAGACAAGTTTGACAAAACGCTCATGGATGACTTTGAGTCGAGCGGTGAAGACCTCGAGGGAAAGCCTGTCCTGTGCACGACGGCGCTAGGTCTGCAACGGTCAGAGAAGGTGATGCGGGGAGACGTGGCAGAATTCAAGAATGCGACGCTCTTGAAGCCCAAGGTCGCTCTTGAGTCCATAGCTGACGCACTGGAGCGGGAGGAGGCATGATCTCAGCATTCGCGGGTCTTCTTGGACAGAGGACGACATTTCCACGTAGCATATCACTATTATATTTACCAGTGATCGCCTTTTGGTCGATAAATTAATCCACACTTCTATATGGTAACAGAAGGCTATAGCGATGAGTTGTACTATTCTACAGAATGGGTCAGAACATCCACTAGGCCCCAAAGAAAGTCTTACCAACAAGGGTATCCACTGATGGGGTATCATCACCAGCAGCTTCCTTATCTGACGCAGGAAGCGTCTTCTCCCACTCTTTGAGCGCAACCTCAAAGGATTCCCAAATGAATTGGCCAAGGTGCACCCCGCCTAGTTCTCTGTCATCTGTCATCCCCCGGTCTCCACTTGCTGAGGGTGAGCCGTCGGGTGTGGGTATTTGGATACGAACGACTGCACATTCTCGATACAGAGCACCTGCCTTTAAAGCTTCCTCTGGTATATTTTCGGCAGGACCCGTAGAAACGGGAGTGCTTGAACTCTTGAACGGCGTCGGAAGGAAAAGCACATGCAAGATCGACTGAACGGTAGCTGTCTGCGACTTGGTCAACAGTCTTAGTAGCGGCTGCAAGAGGACATAGCTAATGAAACGATCAGACTGAGAGGAAAGAGGATGCGCGAATAACATACAGGATCGTCCCTAGGATGGACCGTCGTCCCTGAGCGCCGTTCGCCTTCAGGAGGGTCGCCACAGTGTCTGCGCGACTGATCCCAGGACAGACAGAGACAGCGACAATGTTTGACTTTTGCACCTTTTCGCTCACCACGCGGACAGTCGCCTCATCCGTTTTGGGCACCTGGCCACCTGTCGGAAGCGCATCCAGCACACGCTGTAGATGTCGCATAAAGACGATCGTTTCGAGAGACCGTCGACCTTCTTGTTTCAACAGAGGCGCCGTGGGTGAGCATCCATGTGTGATGGAATACGTCGCAGACGCCGCTGCATAGAATGGGTTGACGACGTTGATGATGCGGATATCACGCCCGACGGGGGCGACAAGCAGAACGGGGAGAAGCAACGTCATCATCAGAAATGTGGAGAGCGACGCCGCTTGCCGACGTGCTGCAAGTTCCAAAGGGTCGTCGGTAGCCATGAACGAGCCTATGGGTTGGTATTCGTGTGTAAAGATGATGGCGTCCAACCGCGTTTCCTTGCCCGTGACGAAACGGGTGCAAAACGAGCGAACCGAGGCTGACGAGGACATGTCGCACTCTTCTGCGTAAATGTTGTCGTTCTTGGTCGTCGAGCGCAAGAGGTCGATGAGGATCTCGGTTTCTGGATGGTCGATCGGTTTGGGGGCGAGTGCGATCACATGTGCACCTCGTTGGGCCAAGGATTGGATGAGCGTCAGCCCCAGGGGTGTAAAAGCGCCCTAGAAAACGAGTGAAGGGAGACCCTGTACACGAGGAGGAGAAGGACGGACCGTGACGAGGAGGGTGCGGGCATGCAAGTCGCGTTCGCGGCTCGTTGAACGTCCTTGTGCAAAGGCGTGAACGACGACGACCGCGAGGATGGACAGACACGTATGCACATAATACGACGATGGGAGCAGCGTCTTCACCACCGCACCAAAGACTTTGAGGACCATGGTCCAAAAGGTGAGAAAGTCGCGCGCGTCACTCCTTTGATCATGTCCCTCAAAGTCCCAAAAGCCAACCACCTTCAGCTCTTCAAGGAAGGTTACAAGGTACGACAGATACCACAGCCGTACAACTGACCGATCTGCTGTCAGCATCTACAAGGCCTCGAAGATGCCATTCTGCGCAACATTCAGGCCGTGTCGGAATTATCAGATCTCGTACGGACCAGCTTTGGCCCCAACGGTGCGTCAACAGACCCATGTATCTGCTCGACTGAATCGCGGTCCAAGGTCGTAACAAGCTCCTGATCAACCACCTCGGCCGGTTGTTCGTCACCTCCGATGCGGCCACCATCATCAAAGAGGTCGAAGTCGTGCATCCGGCAGCCAAACTGCTCGTGATGGCGTCCCAAGCTCAGGAGTCCGAGGTATGTCGCTACCCACCCCTGATCTCAGGCATGTCCTCACCGTACCTAGATGGGCGATGCCACCAACATCGTCATCATCTTTGCCGGCGAGCTGCTGAAAAAGGCTGAACACCTCCTCATCATGGGTCTCCATCCGAGCGAAATCATCAAAGGTTACGAGCTTGCGTGCACGAAAGCGCTGGCCGAGTTGGAGAGTACGTCCCACTCATGACGCATGATCGAATGTCACTCACAGCCCCAAGATCTATCTACATCTAGCCTTCCTTTGCCATTTACGCAAGCCTCGCTCGCAGAGGCGCTCAAGCCCGCCATCGCATCAAAACAGTACGGATTCGAAGACACCTTGTCCATGCTCGTTGCAGATGCTGCCCTCGCCGTCATGCCCAATAATCCAAAGAACTTCAACGTGGACAATGTCCGCGTCGTCAAGATCATGGGCGGAACCCTCTCTGGCAGCCGCGTCGTACAAGGCATGGTGTTTGGCCGAGAGCCCGAAGGCATCGTCAAAAAGGTCACCAAAGCCAAGGTCGCCGTCTTCACCTCCGCACTCGACATTGCCCAAACCGAAACCAAGGGCACCGTCCTTATCAAAAACGCCGATGAAATGCTCAACTTTACCCGAGGAGAGGAAAAGCACATGGAAAAGGTCCTGCACACACCGTTCGATACACTCCTTGACGCTCACTCCCTGACCACCAGATCTTCAAAGAGATCGCCGATGCAGGCGTCAGCGTCATCATCGCCGGATCCTCGGTTGGTGAACTCGCCCTCCACTACCTCAACCGCTACAACATCGCCGTCCTCAAAGTCCTCTCGAAATTCGACCTCCGTCGCGTCAGTCGCGTTGTCAACGCCACCCCACTCGCGCGCATCGGTGCACCGACCCCCGACGAAGCCGGCTACGTCGACGTGTTCGAGACGACCGAGATCGGTGGTGACCGCGTCACCGTCCTCCGACAGCTCAAAGAGGGTGAGGAGGGCTATGATCCCCGGACGGAAAAGACGCGTACGGCAACGATCGTGTTGCGAGGCGCGACAGCGAACCGGCTGGACGATCTCGAACGGGCGATTGACGACGGTGTCAACGTGATCAAGTCACTTCTCAAGGACCCAAGGCTTGTTCCTGGTGCGGGTGCCACGGAACTCGAGCTCGCGAAATGCGTGGACGCATATGGGAGCGGACTCAAGGGTCTTGCACAACATGCCGTGAAACGGTATGCGAGTGCGCTCGAAGTCGTCCCAAGGACGCTTGCGGAGAACGCGCTCGGTGGTGCAGAGGGAAACGAGGTGCTGAGTCGGCTGTGGGCAAGGCATGAGCAAAAGGGTGGAGAAGCGTGGGGTGTCGACGTTGAGGTGTGTATTTTTTTTCATCCGATCGGACACTTTCGACTCACCTCGCGTCAGGCTGAACGAGACGGTACGTTGCTGGCGACAGAATACAAGATCCTCGATTCGCTAGCCGCTAAATCATGGGCTATAAAACTCGGGACAGAGGCAGCGGTCTCAGTGTTGAGCGTGGATAGTATCATCATGAGCAAACCCGCGGGCGGACCAAAAGTACCTCAGCAAGCGGGCAATTGGGATGAAGATGACTAGATGAGGTATCGTGTTCACCTGACAGGGACGAATTTAGCTAGACTGTAGTCCAGTAATAAGTCTTGTGCGAGCTAATAAAAAAGAAGAGAGGAGAGGAGGGTAACGAGGGGCCGAGAGCTAAAAAGAAAGTGCTTGGGTTGTACATGTCCATTGATAAATGCGCCGCAGACTAAGAAAAAAAAAGGGGGAAAGAGCAAGGAGGCCCGAAACGAACGTCAAGGTTTGCAGAAAAGAACGGTAAAAAGTAACACAACACGATTGTCCACCAACGTAGAAAAGAAAAGAAAAAATGATTTAAAAGATGCCTCCCCAGTGAACGCGCGCCCAACGTCGTGCGATCATTCGTCATCGCCCATGTGCGTTGATCGGGATGGCGGAACGCCCTCTTCCTCTTCCTCCTCTATAATAGGCGCTTCCATATCCTCCTCTTCGACATCGTTTTCGACCTCGTAATCTTCGTCAAATATGACATGAAACTACGGTCCCAAGATCAGTATGGCTCTTCATAGTTCCCTCCATCCACATACATGGGTGATGAGCGCCTTGACGAGCTTGTGTGTATACCCCATGTTGGCAAGGATGAGCGCAAAATCGTTTTGAGGCGCGCGTAACAGGTTCGGACTAAACACGATTGCGAGTGCTTCCGCCGTCATGTGGTTTTGCTCTTCAAAATCAGTGATCCTAGGACGAAGGAGTTAGTTACGCGCTATACTCCAACCAGAACACGCACTTGTCAAGATGCTCCGCGACCCGTTTCAATAAATCAAAGTTGGCACGTGGCAACGCATGTACGACACGTCGAATGCTCGACAATCGTGCGTGTAGGTTCTCCACCTCTGTGACAGATAATCAAGCAGACACACGAGATTAGGAAACTGAACGTACTGATGGCCTCAATGATCGCATAATATGCCGACGAGGCAAACACGGGTTCGGGTAACACCCTAAACCATGCCTTGACCAAGTCGCCAATTGCGTATATATCTGTGCTCTCCGTAATGGGCATGTCGCCCCTATTGAATGCGTCTCGCAGGGCACTGATCTCTAACGTAGCACCTGCGATACGATCTAGGACACATCTGTCAACCGCTCGACTGCCACCGACAAACAACTGGACTCACAAATACCAACTTCGCTCAACCCACGGCTCTCAATTTCCGACAAACAGCTCGCAATCACGGAAGGGATCGTACCAGGCAAGATCTCCGCCCCGTTGGCCTCACGTTCCAACAAGAATTCGAGCTCCACGCCAAAGACTGCAAACCGTCAGCACCATCACACCCGCATTGTTAAACAACCCACCAGCAGTAGGATCCCGCGACGCTGATGATGCTCCGACCGGATCCATGATATGGTCGGCCAATTGCGGCTTGGGCGAGTTGCCCAAGTATGTCAGACGCCGCTTGGCAGCCATTTTGGACACGTTCGTGATTGTCTCTATCCATTTGAACATCTCCTGCCTCGAAAACGCCTGCAATAGATACTGCTCCCCTTCCTCCGTGTCCAGCTGAAACATGTACGACCGCTCATTGTTGATGAAATGCGCCGCCTTGGCACCCACGATGGAGAGCACGAGCGATGGCTTGCCCGAGGGAACAAAATCGAGCTCGGCGGGTGACTTTTTCGACGCCAACGTATGATCGGTGAATGCGCTCGAAATGGGACGCATCAGTTGGAAAAAGGCGGAAGAATAGCTCTTCTTCATCCGATGCTGCTTCTGTGCTTGCGTCATGGGCTTGCGTGGACGCATCACCTTGTTCAGGTATTCGTCCCGTCGCTCGATTCGCAGTTGCTCCTGCTTCTTGTCCTTGCTTAGCCGGTCGTAAAGGTACTTGTCCCGCTTGGTCTTTTCGTGCTGCAGCGCGACGAGGCGTTGGAACGGTCGAACGACCTTTTTGGCAGAGGCAGAACCACTCGTTTGCGCTTGCATGGCCTCCCGCTGCGCCTCCTCCTTGATCCCACGCAGATCAAAATGAAGCCCGGCCACCTCCTTTTCGATATTATTCAGCCGCTCGAAATCCCTCCGGTCGACGTCTTCCCGCGATCGACCCCGTTTGCTCAGCAACGTCGGCGTGTTCAATATGACGTCACACAAGTGTCTTTCAAAACCATCAATACATCTTCTGCAAAGCACAAATCGACACCTTACCGTCGCTTATCCAAATTAATAATCGACTGCGGATCCTCGGATGAAATCGACACCGTGTTCGGTATACTCACGATCTCGAGCATCCGCTCCAACAACCAACTCACGTCGACGATCAGCGGATCGCCAAATAATTTATTTTGCACCATCGGTCGCGAGAGCAGCGCCGCTAGGCTGTCACACTGCACCCCCCGGATTTGGGCCACGTTTTGCCACGGCCGATGGTGCATTCGGCTCTCGGGGCTCAACACAGCGGCGGTAAGCACCGCCTCGACAAACGACCGTACGACCGGCCGTTCGTGCAACTCGCCCACCATGGCGGCGCCCCCTTCGAGGCTCCGCATCCGTGCAATCTCGATGCCGCGCAAACACACGTCCATACGCGCCTGCCGGGTCCGAACGCCCAGTTTCGGCGCTACAAGCTTGGAGATGATCCACTTGCGCAGAATGTTGTACGCCCGAACGCAGCTCCGTACGCTTGGCGGAAGGAGTCGGTACACCGAGTCCTGAGTGTCGGATATCATCGACGTCGGTTCGACGTCCATCAGGTGGGAATACATCGTCTGAATGTCCGCGTCGTCCAAGAAACTCGCCTCTCGCGCAGAGAACCAACCCGTCCGATCGGCGCTTTGCACCTCCAATAGATCAGCAGTGATGAACAAGTCCTGCGACGGCACCTCCAAACCCGATCATAGGAAGAACCAACACGAATCACGCACCTCTTCCGAGACATTGCTAAATGCAGCGTACCCCATCGCATCCAAATTATCCACCCAATCTTCTGCGCTCATCCGATCGAGATCCGGTGCCTGGTTCCCGAAACACCGTTGCAGCCTCGCACCCGTCGGTCGCAAAACAGCCGCGGTGATCGACGGTGGACGCAACGCATGCGCGATAAACGTCGACAATGTGTCTTTGCGCGTCACCTCCAACGCGTCCCAAGCCTGCGCCAGCTCCTCGTCGTCCTCAACCGGTAAACAATCGGGCGCCGTCCGGTCCAACGGAGCTTCCAAAAACGCTCTCACCATCTCGTATAATGGCACATCATCCAAACAATCCTGCGCACCCCCACCGGTAGTTATCCACTCCTTGACAGCACCGAAAATTTCGGACCGATATTGCACCACGTGGATCGATGCATTGGTTGACGTATTAGTCGATGGCCGACTCCCCAAAAATCGTTTGCGCAATAGCTAACAGCCCGTCAGTCACCCAGCACGATCAATAGACCAACACCCCCTCACCTCGAAAAACACGATTGGCGTGACAAAACTCCGAAACACGTTCCACCACACCCTCGCAAACTCAGCATGATCGACCATCAAATCGCGCGTATTCCCGTCCCGCAATGACGTCTCTCCATTGTCGTCCGCCACTGCAACCGAGACACCCTTAAGACCGTGAATGAGTACGTTGACAAGTCGGTCGAGGGTCCCAGCTTGCACGAGCACCCGGATGGGACGCTCAGACGAGACTTCGGTCACCACGGGGTGACTCGTGCGTTGGGAGATGGCAGGGAGCGAGTTGCGTCGTTGAACGCTGCTCTTGCGTTCCACACCTTGCGACGAACTGGGCTTGACGCGGATGGATGGCGTGCGGACCATCGTTCGATCGCTACCCGACGGTTCGATCGCCGAGCTTGGCGGCCGAGACGGTGTGCGCGACGCAGGTCGCGACATCGATCCATCTTTGTCTGGACGCGCGACAAGCAGCAGTTCTCCGTCGTATACCGGGATCGCTGTCCCTCCCAAATCCACATCACCAATCCTCAACAACTTGTCCTTGGTGGCCCCGGCATCGTTTTTCCCAAACAGCCGCAAGGTGTCGAGGTTCCGAAGTTGCTGTAGTTCTTCCACGCTCAGTTTCGTCGGTCCACTTTCCAACCGACCTCGCCACACCTGTCCCCGGTCGATGAGTGAAACCGTGGGCAACGGCTCAACAAACAAGAGCGGGACCAAGGGATGACAATGCGCGTGTGGAGATGCGGTCGACTGACTCCAGAAAAACGGTTCGAATAATCCTTTTCGTCGTGGCTCGGCGGCCAACGAGAGTGACATAAATTGGTCGACCCTACCAAAACGTCAACATCCATTCTAAACCCATTACCTAGGACTTACCGCTGGAATTTCAATAAAAACGCATTTTGCACGCCCTTGCCTTCAGATAAGCCCTGCCACAATGATACTAACTTGACCACGTCCTGCGAATGCGAGGTGCTCTCGAATGGCGCCCTGGAACACAGCGCGAAGCGTGTCCGAAGAGTTTCAAACGTGTTCTTGGCCTTGAGGAGTGGCTCCGAGGCCCAGTGTTCGTCCGCTTCGTTTCGTGCACGATCCAGTTCGTAACGAATCTGCTCCTTGGCATCCCCTCCCCAAACGGTCACCATCGGCTCTCGCGCCATGGCCACGTGCCCGTCGTTTTCGGGATAGATCCAGGACTCAACAGCGATGACGCTTTGCCTGTCAGCACGTCGCCACGCTTTCGTCAGCCGAGCGACGGGGCAAGAACACAATGCAGCCGAGATCGCCTTCCAGGAACATTCGTCACTTGCCGTCCGGCACAGTTCTCCGACCCTGGCCCAAATTGAGAGCACCTCAGAGCGAGAGTGGGTGCGAGCCATGCGGTCCAAGTGTGAACTGTTCCCGTTGGTGTTGGACGCATCCGAACCAAGAATTTGCACCAGAAGCAGTTTCGTCAACCAATGGGGGTGCTCGTCGCTGCCAAAAAAGTTGGCTGAATGGGAAGACTCGGCCTGGACCTCCTCCTCGGAACCGCTAGGAACGGCGTCGGTCCCGAAAACGTGGTCGACCGTCAAGTTGTCAGGAAGGCATTGGAACGCGCGGCGATGGAAGACTTGAAGACTCGAAGCAATCACATGTGGATCGAGCATCGAAAGGACCTCGCGGGAGAAGCCATCTTGGGCAAGCATTGCCCAGATTCTCGGCGGTCGTTCTGCTGCATCCGTAAACGAGAGCTGTGACCGTTGTTGTCGAAGATTGTGCGGTTTGGGTGCAGAAGGTGAAATATTAGAGGTTCCTAGCGCTTCCATCAGGGAAGCTATTTTGCCGTCTTGAGGCCTTGGCGAGAACGTCCCGAGATTCGGAGAAAGCGTATTTGCGCCGTTCATCTGCGGACTTGCCACGTTTGGATTGGGAGACGGTGTGAAAATTGCCTGTGTAGAAACAGACTTGGGGACACCGCCGTTGATGGGAATGAGATTGATACTGTAGTTGGGAAGGGTGCCAGACGTAAATCCTTGCCAGCTAGACTCGTCAGATGGGGTACCATAGTATCTGATATATTCCTGAACCATCCAAGCTACTCTGGCACGTTCGGACTCTCTAGTATCTTCCTCTGCTCCTTCGACCAAATTGGAGCACAGACGAGTAAATTCGTTCTCGAACTTGGTCCGATCCACAGAGGGAGGTAAACAAAGGATGATCCCCGAAGAAAAATCCTTCCAATCGGGTCTTCTTCCATCTGCAGCGCGTTCTGCAGGTTCCGAATTCTCGTCCAAAGTAGGTACGACGAAAGTGGTTGCAAACACGGCTTCGTGTACGAGCGCCTCAAAGGTTCCCTTGACGATATGTCCTTCGCTGACCACCAACTCGGGATGGGTCCTTCTCCCCCAATAAGCTCGCTTCTTCCTCCCGACAGACCCGAATGTATCTTCTCTCCCCTTCCCCAGCCTCCCGACATCTTCGGAGACTTCGGATTCCAAGACCGGATCATCTTCGAGAGAGGGGGGAACGACGCCGGTAGGAAACAAGTCTTTAATAGCGGCGCTTCGGTCACTTGGCGGCTTATAGAAATACAGTTTTGATCCTTTGAGTTCGGCTTTAAATGGCTTCCAACCCTTGGCAAGCGGGTAGTTGGCAACCGTACTGTAGGGTCTTTGATAAGCTTGAATCATGGGCGCCGGATCAGTCAGACGATTGATGAAACTAGAATTGTAGGTGATTTGAGAGGTTCGTCTCGAGACCACGCCTTCATCTACATCGGGCATGTCGTTGGACGTGGGTGGAGCTAGTAATGTAGAGGCTTGATGTGCAGAGGCTTGAGCAGCCAGATTGGGAACCGAGTGCTTGTGAGAAGGACCCGCGAGACTGAATGGAAAGACACCACGATTCGACGATTTGTCACCGTCGAGCGGTTTAATCGAGTCTCCTGAGCCCTTTCTCTTTGGGCTGCTTGGGGGAACGCCAAGTTTGGAAGCAGAGAGTTTTGTCGGCAGCCTAGGGGCAAAGGTGTGAGAGCGCGCGTTTGGTGTGGGGGGCGAATCGTCAGACAGGACAAAACCATCCGAGGTAGGAGAGGAGACGGAAATGGAAATGTTGGGCTCGTTGGGAATAAAAGAGTCGTCTGGAGGAGAGGCAGATAGGGTAGCCGCGGGGGACTGGAGCATTGGGCTTGCGGGAATGGTGGGATGGAGTGTCGCGCTGCTGTTACTTCTATTGCGGTACTCTTGTATTCTGTGGCGAAAAGAGACATCTGCCCTAGAGTAAGATGGATCGGGGAAGCTCCTGAGGTCGTCTGCAGACTTGGACCACGCTTTGCGAGATATGTTGCGAAGGTCGCCGAGACCGCCGTCTGCATCTGGAGAAGGCTGCTGTGAAGATGGGTATACTGAATTTAATTCGAGAGACTTCTTCGGTCTGTAGGCCAGTTCTGCAGCGGACCTATGTCACGTAGAAAAGGACACGTAATGAGACTGGAGGCGCGTGACTACAACAAATGGAGAAGAAGCTCACTTGGCAACATCGACAGCGTGGGGTTCTGACTGGAACGAGGAAAGGAGGGGGCGGGGGTCTGTTGGTCTAGAGATTTTTGGCCGCCTGACCGAGCTTGAGCTGGTTCTTGGCTCTGGCCCGATGGAGATGGAGCGGGGGTCGGATGTCTTTCTCCCGAACCATTTTGAGGGTTTTGAAAGGAAATGGGATATGCCCGATGGAGAGTTTGAGCGTGTTTGTGGGAAGGCGATGTTAGCGGGGGAAGGAGGGGCAGAAGGGGAGGTGTCGTGTGGGCTGAGCGAGTGGGGAAGGCGACGCGGGGCCATGGCTCAGAGAGAGAAAGAACTTCATGAAACAAGCTGCGTTTTAGGAAATGTGGCGTACCAACCGATCTCCAATTTTACCCTTGCCCACGTGAAGCATATACGATCCTCGTCATCTCTCAACCTAACTAGTTAGTACAACCGGTACACAGTTTCATCCATCCTGGACCCACAAACGTCTCGAGGTGAGCAGTGATCTACGCGCAAAGTTCCTTATCAACAGAGACCATCTCTTTGAACCAAACTTGAACTCAAGGCCGGCGGAACCACAGGACCAGTTGAAGACACATCCTACAACGCTCTAGCTCGAAAAGGTGCACTGGCTATGTTGTGCGGAGGCGGGGCTTCAAATTCAAATAGCCCCATACTTTAACATGGCCGGGGCCAGTGTACTTCCAGATGGAGATTAAAGGCTATTCACTTGGTTGCAGATGGCCCAAGAGGTGAGAAACAGCCATCGACCAGGATTCATTTGACGCGATTCCATGGCATTACATGAACGCAACTACTGCAATCACTCCCCTTGTATCTTACAAGACTAATGTCCTTTGGTACCAAAGCGACGAACCAACAACAACACACACTAGTGAGGAAGCGTACCGCGTTTCCGATCGCATGCTTTTGCATGGCCAGACGCATACTGGACATCACGCCGAGAGAGGGGCACTCCACACCAGGTACATCTCACTTTCACGCGAAAGTGGCAAGAAATAACGTGCCTCGACATGTTCTCTCGTTGCACATGCTTTCCACACTCAGCCCAAGAGCACGCTATTAATTCCTTTCCCGTAGTGCAAAAATGATGGGTTTGCCTGAGGTGGGTGCGTAGGCGCCGGACGCTTCCACCCACCATAACACCGCAAGGCGATTGATCTGTCATCCACTGGCACGTATGGTGGATGCTCGAAGCGTCCGTGGTGGAGCTCGCCGTCGCAAAGGGAATTGACAGGAATAAGGGTGCCGCTTCACTTTCACCCAGTCTAGGGAAAGCTACCAATTCAACAGAGGAATAGATGATGTCATGAATGTGGGTTTGACCAGTCGCTCCTCTGTTCTCAGTTACGCGACCAGCGCCTGATATGACACGCCATCAATAGAACAAGAAGATATAAAACCTTGACGAACCAAGGGGTTGAGCCAGCGACATGATTTCGTTCTCTTGATCAACAGGGAAAGGCTGGAAATCCTGGGTATCACTATCAGGAAGGGCGTGTAACTCCATTGTTCCGTGGATCAATGGGATCCCATCCAAGTCCAAGAGGTCAGATAGCAGAGCCTCGCTGCCCATAGATTAATTAAATCACGGTTGCAGTCTGCGAGGAGTCGAGGTGCGTACCCTGGAAAGTCGTGTGAAGTGGAGGGAGATGTCAATTGAGGAAATATACAGGTATCAACGAACGCAGCGTCCATGATGTCAACTGGTGAGGAAGAACACACTCGGACAGTGGAGTGTCTTTATATAGCGTTGTAAGTTACAAAGGGGGGGTCGCGTCAGCCACATGTAGTTGAAGATCGTGGAACGGCCCGGGTCCGTTCTGCCTCCGTATC
This sequence comes from Fistulinella staudtii, assembly GCA_038094235.1. Lineage (NCBI taxonomy): Eukaryota > Fungi > Basidiomycota > Agaricomycetes > Boletales > Boletaceae > Fistulinella > Fistulinella staudtii. The sequence continues at coordinate 32,782 of JBBPTS010000028.1, read as the reverse complement.
TTGAGCTTCTCTCCCACAGTAATTCCAGAAGGCCAGGAATCGCACCCAAAGTGAAAGCCCATCAGCTACGCCGACCACCTGGACGGCATGACTGATCCACCCACATTTTAATGACGTGCGCACAACTCGCGGGCTACATGTTCGTGACCAGATATAATAGTCGGGTATACACGATATACCAAAAATGAGAAACAAGATATCCGTGGTTGCGAGCCACTTAGGCTTGTTAGCTAACTCGGGCAAACCGAGCATCATGCATCGTGTTCGGTTTCAATTCTTTCATCTGCACGAGTCGCCGCACGCTCAGTTCGAACTGGCCCCGAAATCAAACGAAAAAGCCACCATTCTATCGACAAATAGAAAAATCCAAATATAACCATCACCCATGTTACCTAGCCGTGTACCATTGGTAAAATAAATCATTCGACAATGATAATCGAACAATAGTCTCTGTTCGGATTTGAGTTACCTAAATTCTTTCCGGTCCGATGATAAAATAGCGCTGTGCATTTATACTCCAGATTTTGATCCCGATCGAGAGGTCTGCAGTGACTGATCTACTGGTTCCGCTTCAAGATTGGAGAGCGCCTTGTAACAAAGTAGGTATAGCCTCGCTGGCAACATTAATGGCAAGGATGGTGTTGATGCGGCGCCGAGATGCACAGCGATAGCCCACAAGCGGCGAACACAACCCCAGCCACTGTTGGCATCTTAGGCGAGTCGGGCCTAAAGTTAGGGGCACATACCCTCGGCATTTTTGAGATGATTTTCGCATCTAGGTGATACAACCCCGGATGGCGAGAAAGCGGCGACTTGAACCTCGGGCGCAACCGAACGCACTGCACAGCACGGCTATGCCGCGTTGGTGACATCCGGATGGGGCTCATGAAAAGTTCTACTTTGTATGTTTGAAGGAGCTAGGCCGAATGGTTGGCGCTTAACTAACTCGGGGAGGCGGGGCTTTATGCTCTCCTCTTGTCATTGGGAGATTGGTAAACGTGATCTCGTAATTGGAATTACATACCAACGCGACGGGGCGGGTGCGAGTGGACACAGGAAAGCCATACAGCTTGAGAGCCACAGGAGCGATTTCGACCAAGATAGGGCTAGTGAAGGTGTTGGGCCGCTCAAGTTCCCAAGGGGGGAACACCTGAGCTGTGTTATAGAACATTATTCAGCAGCATCGCGACCGGTGATCAACACCTGGAGTGTGCCGGGATGGTAGGAAGGTAACCCGTTAGCGACGACCTTTACCACTTGACAGAAGATCAGTCATATAGAATGGGGCTGGGCGAGCTCGCTTTCCTAAACAAGGCCAGTGAATTACCATGCATTATAAAGTGCATATATGTCAGTACTCACTATTAACAAGGCCACTGTTTGAACCATGAATGCACCAAAATCACCCTTGGAAAAGTACCCTATGGGCTGTGCAAGGTTGTGTAATATACATCTGGTCGGGCACCGGACCGGTCGCTCAATCGAGGATCACCAAATTTAACTCGCTGTGCATGAACTGGTGGTCGCATGTGTCCTTGCCTCGTGCTCATGGGCGTACAGATCGGACATCAATACCCAGGCCTCTTGATCCGCATTCAGGACCGGGTACCAAGATGCATAAGGCATTGCCCAGTGTTCCATGGCGCTGCCTGCACGTTGCCGCGGTATTCGGTTAACCGTGGTGCACAAAAACCCTTCCGTGCGAGGTTGCGTCAATTTAGTGAGTCTCTGTGATGACAGCACTGCATCCCAAGAGTCACTAAACGTATCGTTTATATGTCACTAAAAACCAACCATTTCCGTCAATGTGCTATTTGGTATAATCATGACATCACGATGCGGACTGATTTTATGAAGCGCACAACTGACAACACTGGCGCGTGATGCCTGGGGGTACTCTGTCAAGTGTCTATGTAGTCCTGGTAATATCTCCGAGCCACCACGGGATATACAATCAGGTGCCTCGTAATATTCTGGTTCAGATACATGTCATTTTCTCAATCTTGCTTGCTGCCTCTGCATCACTGATTGTCAGATATCTTTAATTTCCGATTCCAGCACAAATCCGTGGCGATGAGACCACAAGGACTACGTGCAAATATTTAAAAAAAAACTCAGGGGACGACGGTGGGATGCAATGCCGCTTACATGAACTGGCTCGTGATGGCAACAGGACGTCAAATCAAGCATACATTCACTCGGCCGTATCTACGGTAAACAATTAAACATGGACCCAAGCCCGGTTCAAGGGAAGATCCACCAGCGAGACAGGTGATCGTAAAAGTACATGGCGGGCAACTCAAAGAGCCCTTATACACGCGTCTGCTTTCTCACCTAAGCACCACCTACGACAGCTTTCCAAGAGGGCCGGTTATAGATTTCTGACCACCACCTAGTATTCAAGACCAAGTCAGTATAAATTGCATAATCGACTCTGGAATCCGCACCTAGAGACATTGGGCCTCTTCTGAATCACCTCTCCTTTACCAGCATTGGAAAAGAGCAAGCTTCCATAAGGTAGGTGTTGGAGGTCGGCAAGGGTCAAGCTCTGTGAGTGCCTTAGCAATCCGCAGATCAGACACACGAACTAGTCATCCACGTACATTGCCTGCCAGGTACTTCTGCTTACTGAGAATCTTATCGTATACATCAAGCTTCGCCTCCGCCTTTGCGAGTAGCTCGGCAGCCGTGTCCGGGTTCGTCTTGCCACCGAGAGCGCTTTGGAGCATACATATTAGATAACGGACTATCGCAGAGGTGCGTACATACGGCTTGAACACCTGCTCGGATATGAAAGGCGCGACGGTGCCGTTAAAGTTGGAAACTTCAACCGAAGCAGCCTGTTCAAACAAGGCCTCCTCCTTGGGATCAGTTGGGATCAAGCCAGGTGTGCCTTGGTTGGGATAATTCTTGATCAGATATCGAGCGATCGCACGGGACTCGTAGAGGATGAATCCGTCGTCGTCCTTGTAACAACAATCCCATGTTAGTTTTTTGAACGTGATCCACGATGTGGTTGAACGCACGATGTAGGGAACCTGCCCAAATGGCTGGTTCGAGATAAAGTCGGGACCCTTGTGCTCCCCCTTGGAGAGATCGACGAGCACGAACTCGTAGGGGATGTCCTTCTCCTTGCAGATCAAGGCGACGAGGTGGGTGCAAGGGGACAAGGTGTGACCGTGAAGCTTGAGAACCATGGTGGATGTTGAACTGTCTGAACGCTCGAAAGGATGTTTATATAGCAACGACCCGCTATCTATATCCGACACACATAGAAAAGCATCAATCATTTATCAGCAGTTTCAACGCCAGTGCGCCATTTGTAGTAGAGACAGTACCTGGTCGCCTACAGTTGTCAGCGCTGACTTATATTCCGGTCTCCAACCGGAGAATACAGTGATGCGATCAGACGTTTTGGGCGCATCCATACCGAGTTAAGACAAGTGCAGTGTCAGTTGCGAAGGGATAACACTGCTACTTGCCAATGATCGGCTACTATGATTATGCCGGTCACATTTTGCAACGTTCAGTAGTGCTTTTCATCAGCACATGGGAGATGATCCGAGTGACCCAACACATTGGCTAAACCCACGCGTGGTAGTAGGTTGGTGACTGAGATGTCAGTTCTCACGACCAAATCAGCCGCCCAATTGACGAAATGAAAACCCACTCCTTGTAGCAGGGTGCATCTTCGTTGCGTTCAGCGTTGGACCCGGTTGGACCCGGTTGGACCCTAAGAGTGATCTTCAACTCCGTTACTACATCATCTCACCAACAGCGAGCCAGACAGAAGGAATCGCTGGTGTTCCTTACGCCGACGTGACCTAGTCAGAATGAATGACCTATCAACGATGGTACAGTTTCGGTTCAGAATCCGTTCAATTCTTATTTGGTTACCAGGTGGTGCAAACGGTGTGCGCTCAAAGGGTGTGCAATGGACTGCTTGGGTTGGCGTCAGAGTATCCTTTCTCTGCAGCGCGTTGCTTTCTTACCTCGGGACTGCACCTTCTTTGGCTCAATTCCCTTCGACTCCTATCTCACTGTCGCACTATTGACAATCAAGCTGCGTCGATCGATGAGACAGTCGGTAAATTCAACCGGGATGAATCAAACCATTCGGACACCTGGTTCAGGGGAAGATCCACCAGCGATACAGGTGATCGTAAAAGTACATGGCGAGCAACTCAAAGAGCCCCTATAGCGCGCGTCTACTTTCTCACCTAAGCACCACCTACGACAGCTTGCCAAGAGGGTCGGTTGTAGATTTCTGACCACCACCTAGTATTCAAGACCAAGTCAGTATCAATTGCATAATCGACTCTGAAATCCGCACCTAGAGACATTGGGCCTCTTTTGAATCACCTCTCCTTTACCAGCAAAAAAGAGCATGCTTCCGTAAGGTAGGTGTTGAAGGTCGGCAAGGGTCAAGCTCTGTGAGTGCCTTAGCAATCTGCAGATACATGAACTAGTCGTCCACGTACATTGCCTGCCAGGTACTTCTGCTTACTGAGAATCTTATCGTATACATCAAGCTTCGCCTCCGCCTTTGCGAGTAGCTCGGCAGCCGTGTCCGGGTTCGTCTTGCCACCGAAAGCGCTTTGGAGTATACATATCAGATAACGGACTATCACAGAGGTGAGTACATACGGCTTGAACACCTGCTCGGATATGAAAGGCGCGACGGTGCCGTTAAAGTTGGAAACTTCAACCGAAGCAGCCTGTTCAAACAAGGCCTCCTCCTTGGGATCAGTTGGGATCAAGCCAGGTGTGCCTTGGTTGGGATAATTCTTGATCAGATATCGAGCGATCGCACGGGATTCGTAGAGGATGAATCCGTCGTCGTCCTTGTAACAACAATCCCATGTTAGTTTTTTGAACGTGATCCACAATGTGGTTGAACGCACGATGTAGGGAACCTGCCCAAATGGCTGGTTCGAGACAAAGTCAGGACCCTTGTGCTCCCCCTTGGAGAGATCGACGGGCACGAGCTCGTAGGGGATGTCCTTCTCCTTGCAGATCAAGGCGACGAAGCGGGTGCAAGTGGACTTGGTGTAACCGTGAAGCTTGAGAACCATGGTGGATGTTGAACTGTCTGAACGCTCGAAAGGATGTTTATATAGCAACGACCCGCTGTCTATATCCGACACACATGGAAAATCATCGATCGTTTATCAGCAGTTTCATCGCCAGTGCACCATTTGTAGTAAGGGACAGTACCTGATCGCCTATAGTTGTCAGTGCTGACTTATATCCCGATCTCCAACCGGAGAATGTGGTGATGCGATCAGACGTTTTGGGCGCATCCATACCGAGTTAAGACAAGTGCAGTGTCAGTTGCGAAGGGATAACACTGTTGCTTGCTAATGATCGGCTACTATGATTCATATGCCGGTCACATTTTGCAACGTTCAGTTGAGTGTGAGGGTGCAATGTACCCATCCGAATTGGACGGGTTATTGTGCTACCATTGACTGTGGGCTTTAGTGCTTTTCATCAGCACATGGGAGATGATCCAAGTGACCCAACACGTTGGCTAAACCCACGCGTGGTAGTAGGTTGGTGACTGAGATGTCAGTTCTCACGACCAAATCAGCCGCCCAATTGACGAAATGAAAACCCACTCCTTGTAGCAGGGTGCATCTTCGTTGTGTTCAGCGTTGGACCCGGTTAGACCCTAAGAGTGATCTTCAACTCCGTTACTACATCATCTCACCAACGGCGAGCCAGACAGAAGGAATCGCTGGTGTTCCTTACACCGACGTGACCTAGTCAGAATGAATGACCTATCAACGATGGTACAGTTTCGGTTCAGAATCCGTTCAATTCTTATTTGGTTACCAGGTGGTGCAAACGGTGTGTGCTCACGAGGGTGTGCAATGGTCTGCTTGGGTTGGCGTCAGAGTATCCTTTCTCTGCAGCGCGTTGCTTTCTTACCTCGGGGCTGTACCTTCTTTGATTCCATTCCCTTCGACTCCTATCTTACTGTCGCACTATTTCGATAATCAAGCTGCGTCGATCGATGGGACAGTCGGTAATTTCAACAGGGATGGATCAACATATGCGGCGGAACATCTCCCTACGGGCTCATGGTTCTTCAATGGCATTATGGTTGGCTACCAATTATCTTGACCGTTCGGAGAACTGAATTTATCCTTTTAGTATGACTTGCCGACGATATGGGGCGAGGGCAAGGATAACCTTGTTGCTGGCGGGCAAGTCATAGAGCTTCCAAGCGCGACTTACGTTCACGAACTGCATCTACTGTATGCTGGAGATGGGCCCGACGGCAAGTCATGAATGTACTATGCAGATCATCTCTGTTAACGACCCACACTAGACCAGTACAACAACATGTTTAAGCTCAACTTTGCGGATAGTACTATCTCAGAAATATTATGTGAGCTCGACCTAGTCATCCCAACGATATCTCAATGTCCTATTAAGTGACGGGAAAGAATTGGTGGAGAATCGCGACCTTAAACTGGGGCGATATACGAACGTGAGTCTTCCAGTACATGGCTTACCTTGAGCCTTCTGACCCATGTTACCGTGTAGTCCTTACCACTTCGACCACTACGGTGCTTCCAAAAACTGGAATTCGTCTCAGATATTCCAAATCTCTCTTTCAATTCCTTCGCGCGTCCCATTAAAGAGCATCACGCTTCCGCAGACTGAAAATACTCGGAACCGACTCCACATCTTCGCAACCTCCATTACACCATCCACTCCTCCCTCTTCTGTGCCAACAGGTCCAGAACTTTCGATTCGCACTGTGCAGTTCAGTACACGCTGGGAAGACATCAAGGGACAACGCGCACAGGTCGTCGTGGTCACACTGGCAAATCTCTTACCAGGGAGCCTTGGATCGTCATCCAAGGCATCATTACAGTCGAGGTATGAGGTGGACGTGACCGGAGAAGGGGTGACCACGGTCAAGCCAGGTGCTGTGTATCGTCTGGTCCCGGCGGATCAGGCGCGTATTGAGGTTCTCGTCTTGAATGACAATGGGACTGGAAATGCGACAATCCGAATTAAAGACGCCGATGGAAACATCATCGGAATTTCTGCGGGATGGCCTGTTACTCTTCTCCGTCAAACATGGACAGCAGATGAGAGTGTATTATCCACACACGAGCCTCCAACTTGGGTGAGTACACTCCGTACCTCCATGTTACATAATGGCGCCTTACTTAGGTTCCAGTGGAACCAAGCTAAATACGGAATATTGTACGTAGAAGATGGCCTGAAGTTTAACGAGAGCTAACAGGCACCAGCATTCACTGGGGTCCCTACAGCGTCCCTGCTTGGGTAGGTCGATCCTAGACTACTAGTATTATGCTCATTCAAACCCCTAGGCTCCTCCGTATGTTTATGCAGAGTGGTACGAGTGAGTCACAAAGTATCTTTCTTTTTCTAGCTACAAGCGAAAATTCTTTAGTTGGAACCTCCACAATCCTCCAAATCTCGGCAACTCTTTTTGGAGGCATCATCTGGAAACGCATGGACCTGTGAGTGGCGTGAATAGGTCATTCAGCCCAATTGAACCCTGTTGCTCAGAAAGTGGTTTACGATGACTTTATCACAAACTTCACTGCTAGAAATTGGGATCCTAGCGCTTGGCTCGACTTGATTGATGATGCGGGCGCAAAATACTTTGTATTTGTCACGGTGAGTAGAGCATCGCTCCATCACTTTCTTTTCCAATCTCTTCTATAGAAGCATCATGATGGATATGGCCTATTCGATACCAAGAACACAACGCATAGGAGCAGTGTCCATCTGAACCCCTACCGCGACTTTCTCAAGGAGCTCATGGAGACTGCGAGAGCGGAAAAACCCCACCTTCACCGTGGGACGTACTATTCGCTCCCCGAGTGGTATGTTACTCTAGAATTCTTTGATACTCTGAGCACTGAAAGAATAAAGGTTCAATCCTCACTACGCACCTTACGGATTCGGAAACTGGCCTGGAGGGTTGGCACACAATCCATTCAACCTCTCAGAACTCGAACCTTACACGGGCATGCTCAACATCTCTGACTACATTGAGGATCTGCTATTTCCTCACATGCTATCCCTTGCCCTTGATTACGGATCCGAAATTATGGTTCGTCATGGAGAGTTTTGTGTACATTGCGTTAACACCCGTTGCAGTGGTGCGATATTGGTGGTCCGAACAAAACCCTGGACTTTGCACCACAATTCTACAACCACGCGATGGAGAATGGGTACCAGGTCACGATGAACGACCGTTTGTTTTTCGTACTATTAAAACCTAATTTTCTAAACCATCACACTTGTAGGCTGTGGTGCCGTGCCCGATTTTGACACGCCTGAATATCTCCTCTTCGGATCACTCTCCACCCGACGATGGGAGTCGACTGAAGGTATCGACCCAGGGAGCTTTGGAATCAACACTTCCACCAACCCGGATGAATATAAAAACGGCACAGAGATCATCCACACGTTGGTGGATGTTGTGAGTAAAAATGGGAACTAGTATGACCATCCCCTTTTCCATCGTTCAGTTGCTTGATTATTCACCCCTTTCTTCAGCTTGCTGAATGTCGGTCCGACTGCCGAAGGCGAGATTATTAAACCAATGGCAGACAACCTTCTCGCAGCTGGTCGCTGGCTCAAGTATGCCGGTGATTGCGTTTATGCCACCGTATGTTCACCCGCAATGGAAAATCCCGCTTCTGAGCACACTCGTTGTAGGATTATTGGTACCAAGCGTCACAGGATCCCAAAGGGTCATATCGCTTTTTGACAACGCCTGACACGTTTTGCATTGTCGCGTTCAACAAGCCCGTCGACGGTTCGGTTGTGGTGGATGCAGGTGGTGCCGTGTTGCCAATTACACAGGGCGACACTATTCGGCTGCTTGGGCCGGATACTAATGGGACAGCAACACGTGGCGGGCAGAGCCTCGAGTGGTACATGGACTCAGGTGGTAAATTAACGATCCATGTTCCACAAAGTCAAGTAGACCAAGTTGATTTCGCGTGGGCCTTTCAGGTTTCGTATGCAAACTGATGCCGCGTGCAACATGCAGGGTTTCAAAGTATGAGAAAGGTCGAGTTTGTCGTATCTATTATTGTGTGTATCATTTTTGTGAGCGATGATCGTGTAAGTTTTACCTAGTTTTTCATCCCATGTACGATGCTGGATTGCCTCGAGTTACTTGGGACCTGAATAGCATAGTCTTGTTCATCCGCAATGAGATCTGGCTTGAAATTGAGTTAGCCTCGCTTGAAACTGAACTTGAGGATTCGGAGGATGGCTGGTGTACATGTGACAATAACTAGACAGTAGATAGTATTATAGTGGTGTAAAGATAATTTACAGTTTGGCGACACCTCCCGAAGTAGGCAAAATGACTTGGTTCCCAACTCACTGGCTTTAGACTGCAGCAAACCGGCACTACATCGTAGGGTCGTTCAGAATTGAAATCAAGTGTGAATTTGGACCGGACTTCTAGGTGGGTCTCCAAATAGATCCCGCTAGCCGAAATTAACGAAAACCAACTTGAATTTTGACCTACAGTTTTTATGTACACAGTTTGTATCAGAGTCAACAACATATCACTATTAGTAAAATTCGAAGGATAGTATCGCATTAGACTCACGAAACCACGACGCGTGGATTTTCGCTTTCCTTGTTGGCTACTGGGTCTTGTGAATCGGGGCTCTCTTTGTTAGTGGCCTTTTTTGGTTAGAAAGGATTAGTAGTCCTAGACTTGGACTGCTGGGCCATCATGCAAAGGGCACCTGTGGGTAACGGGTTGCTATCAGGACAGCTATATTACTTACGGTGGACGATCGGACGATGGTTGTGTACTTATTTCTTAGATGTAGTATGTGGTGGCTGTGACCGAAAGCCATATCGTGAAAACTAACAAGCAAAGTAGATTTCGTTCAAATAGCTTGAAATGCACGAAATCGATGCGGAAACTGCTCCCGATTTTAACTCTACTTACTCGGAGACTTTGGTATGAACGAACCGTGAACCTATTCCAGAAAATAATAATAATTAGCAATAACTATAAATAATCCGCATGGGGTATTATTTATTAACGTTTAAAGTTCAGGAAGAGAAGTTGAGAATTTGCCTGTCAGCATGGTGACCCGCTGACTCTGATGCAATGCCATACCGCCTGGCTTTCTGCCAGCTCATTATATTTGCCTCGTCTATATGGGCACAAATGGTGACGGATGACACCGCTGCCAGTGTCTACCCGAAGGTGTATAACAGCACAAATGGTGACAGAGGACACCACTACCAGTGTCTGTCAACCTGAATCTGTATCAAACTTCAGAGGCATTAGCGATGGTACGATTTCATTTCAAAAGTCGCTTAACTCTTACTCGGCTTCCAGATGTGTACAAATAGTGCGTTCCAATAGCGTGTTCTAGGGTGTGCGGCAGCCTGCGTGGATCAGCATGAAAGTGACTATCCCCTTTCTTCTCCGCGCGTTGCTCTCCTACCTCGGGACTGCACCTTCTTTGGTTCCATTCCCTTCAACCCCTATCTCACTGTCACGCTATTTCAATAACCAAGCTGCCTCGATCGACGGGACAACTGGTAATTTCAACAAGAACGGATCAACATACGCGGCAGAACATCTTCCCGTCGGTCCATGGACCTTCAATGGCATCACGGTTGGCTGTCGGTTGTCTTTATCGCTCGTAGAAACTAATTTCATGCCTGTAGTACAACCTACCAACTTCATGGGGCAAAGGCGAGGATAACGTCGTTGCTGGAGGGCAAGTCATGGAGCTTCCCGCCGCGACTTATGTCCATGAAGTACATTTACTTTATGCCGGAGATGGGCTTGATGGTAAGTAGCAAATATACTATGTAGATGGTCCCCCTTAGCGTTACAAGACCAGTATAACACTGTGTTCGAGCTCAACTTTGCGGACAAAACCGTCTCAGAACTACCATGTAAGCTCAGCCTTGTTACCGCAACGCCATCTCAACGTTTTTTTCAGTAACGGGAAAGAATTGGTGGAGAATCGCGACCTTGAACTGGGGCGATATACGAACGTGAGTCTTCCAGTACATGGCTTACCTTGAGCCTTCTGACCCATGTTACCGTGCAGTCCTTACCACTTTGACCACTACGGTGCTTCCAAAAACTGGAATTCGTCTCAGATATTCCAAATCTCTCTTTCAATTCCTTCGCGCGTCCCACTGAAGAGCATCACACTCCCGCAGACCGAAAATACTCCGAACCGGCTCCACATCTTTGCGATATCCGTGACGCCGTCTGTTGTTCCATCTTCTGCGCCAACAGGCCCAGAACTTTCGATTCGTACTGTGCAGTTCAGTACACGCTGGGAAGATGTCAATGGACAACGTGCACAGGTCGTCGTGGTCACACTGGCAAATCTCTTACCAGGGAGCCTTGGATCGTCATCCAAGGCATCATTACAGTCGAGGTATGAGGTGGACGTGACCGGAGAAGGGGTGACCACGGTCAAGCCAGGTGCTGTGTATCGTCTGGTTCCGGCGGACCAGGCTCGTATTGAGGTTCTCGTCTTGAATGACAATGGGAGTGGAAATGCGACAATCCGAATTAAAGATACCGATGGAAACGTCATCGGCATTTCTGCGGGATGGCCTGTTACTCCTCTTCGTCAGACTTGGACAGCGGATGAGAGTGTATTATCCACGCATGAGCCGCCAACTTGGGTGAGTGCATTCTCTACCTCTATGTTACACAACGGTACCTTACTCATGTTTCCAGTGGAACCAAGCTAAATACGGAATATTGTAAGCAGAGGGTGGCATGAAGTTGAACGAGAGCTAACAGGCATCAGCATTCACTGGGGTCTTTACAGCGTTCCCGCCTGGGTAAGTTAATTTTAGACTACTAGTACTAAATCGCCCATGCAACCCACCTTAGGCTCCACCTAACATTTATGCAGAATGGTATGAGTGAGTGTCAGTGTCCCAAATCTTGTTCCGAAGCTATACTGTGAAATATTTTAGTTGGAATCTCCATCACCATCCAGGTCCTGGAAATCCTTTCTGGAAGCATCATTTGGAAACGTATGGACCTGTGAGTAACTGTGAGTGGGACACTAGTACAACGCAGCTAAACCTTGTGCAGGACGTGGTTTACGATGACTTTATTGCAAACTTCACTGCTGGAAATTGGAATCCCAGCGCTTGGCTTGACTTGATCGATGATGCAGGTGCAAAATACTTCGTGCTTGTCACGGTGAGTAGATACTAGCGTGTACAGTCCATTGCTCCTGTTCCAACGTTTTCTACAGAAACACCATGACGGATACAGTTTGTTTGATACCAAAAACACGACGCATAGAAGCAGTGTCTATCTGAACCCTTACCGCGATTTTCTCAAGGAGCTTATGGAGACAGCGAAAGCGGAAAAGCCCCACCTTCACCGTGGGACGTACTACTCGCTCCCTGAGTGGTGCGTTCTTCGTGTTGAATACTCTACCTCTCCGAGTGTTGAAAGAACAAAGGTTCAATCCAGACTATGCACGTTATGGATTTGGATCCTGGCCCGGAGGACTGGCACATAATGCGTTCAACCACTCAGAGCTCGAACCTTACACGGGCATGCTCAATATCTCTGATTATATTGAAGATTTGCAATATCCTCACATGCTATCCCTTGCACTTGACTACGGATCCGAAATTATGGTTTGTCAGCGCGAGTTTAATGTTCCTCGCGTTAATGGTCATTGCAGTGGTGCGACATTGGCGGTCCGAACAAGACCCTCGAGTTTGCAGCACAATTTTATAACCAAGCAATGGAGAATGGGTATCAGGTCACTATGAACGACCGTTTGTCCCTTGAACTACTTTCGAGTCCTAGCCTTCTGACCCCCGTCTTTACAGGTTGTGGTGCGGTACCCGGTTTCGATACCCCCGAATACCTTCTCTTTGGATCACTCTCTACGCGCCGATGGGAGTCGACTGAAGGCCTCGATCCTGGCAGCTTTGGAATTAACAACGCCACCCGCCCAGACGAATATAAAAATGGCACGACAATCATCCAAACGTTGGTGGACATTGTGAGCAAAAACGGAAACTAGTATGTCTTCCTCTCTTTCAGTTCCCGCGTCTGCTGTCCAGCTGTTTACTTAACCCTCTCTTCAGCTTGCTGGACGTCGGCCCAACTGCTGAGGGCGACATTATCAAACCGATGGCAGACAACCTTCTCGCAGCTGGTCGCTGGCTCAAGTATGCTGGTGATTGCGTTTATGCCACCGTATGTTCACCCGCAATGGAAAATCCCGCTTCTGAGCACACTCGTTGTAGGATTATTGGTACCAAGCGTCACAGGATCCCAAAGGGTCATATCGCTTTTTGACAACGCCTGACACGTTTTGCATTGTCGCGTTCAACAAGCCCATCGACGGCTCGGTCGTGGTGGATGCGGGTGGTGTTGTGTTACCCGTCGCACAGGGCGACACTATTCGACTGCTTGGGCCAGATACCAATGGCGGGCAGAGTCTCGAGTGGCACATGGACACAAGTGGTAAATTGACGATCAATGTTCCGCACAACGAAGTCGATCAAGTCGAATTCGCGTGGGCCTTCCAGGTTTCGTACGCAAATTGATACCGGGTGCACGATGCACGGTTTCGAAATACGACAAAGGTTGAGCTCGTACATATCTATTATTGTGTAACGTTTTTACTATGGACAATAATGGTTTCGTGGGGTCTCAAGGAAAATGGTGGCTCTTGAGGTTGCTCTGGGGTGAACTGTGTGCTCTCTGTATGGTTGCCCTGGATTTTTAGACGCCAAGCTGGTTGGTAGCAGGTACTCAACTCACTTTAACTCACCTCTCCTCTGAGACGCGTGAGCGTCACGGTGACCTGGACCCCGTCTGGAGCGTCGACGGAAACATCAACTGTCAAACAAGTGCCGTACGCTCAACTGAGGAGAATACAACACCATTCGGCTACTTGCACCAATGGAACGGCGACAAGTGGCGAGCAGGGCCTCAACTAGGGTCTGGTGTGGCGTATTGATGGTTGAAGATTCGCTTGGATCATTCAAGTTTCGTACGCAGATGGGTTCCGGACAGACTTGTGACGGACAAGCATGCTATTGTGTGTACTGCTTTCATGGATGATGAAGAAACTGAAACTGATGTGACCATCCAAACATCCCGGGTGTAGTAATTGTTCTCCATCCTCGTCCGTCCGTCTAGAAAACCCGGCTCGTCGGCGCCACGTCAAGATGCGCGACAGAACAAAAACCCTGGACCTTCCCCAATGAACCGCATGCCTTTTGCATCGGCCTTTTGTCACTCATTTTACTATCCTTTTTCGCTGGGGTTCTTAAACGAGCTCCCGGATCCATCGCATCTTTTTTGAAACACCCACAACGTCCCCTTCCACAGACAGACGAGTGACCTGTCATGACGCCGTCGCTGTCCGTACTGTCACCTGCCTCCCCGTTTTCGTTCAAGTTACCGTCCTCTCCGGACGCAGAGTTGTCGATCATCACGTTTGACACGGACGACATTACCCCGTTCCCTGTCAATCGACAGTGGACCGGTGCACCCATACGTGCGATCCTCCCTTTACCCCGCACGCGATGCAGGCCGACGCCAAGCAGCCCCAGCAACCAGCCACGCTCGACGCGTTTGGGGCCGGATGCAACTACACAGATGGATATGGAGATGGGCCCCGACGATGTGGTTGAGGACGAGGTCGTCGAGGATACAAGGGTTGGCTGCTCGTACGAGAGTATCACCGCCGCTGACGGACTATCCGCATGGAGCTTCGAGGTACGCCGCACCTTTTTCGTCCATCCAGTCTTCTTTTTTTTTTCCGAGGGAACTAAAAAAGTACTTAGGAACTCCGCGTGGAATGCTACGCCCAATCCCTCATCGCCCGAGGCACCAAGCCGCCTCCCGTCGTACAACCTTCCCTCGCCATTCCGCCCGCCTTTGCTCCCTGGGTCGTCCACCGTCGAGTCGAGTGCTCCCCCAAAGAGTGAACCAACCCAGTGATATGCAGAGCTAATATAAGCAGTTTCAATTACACTAGTACGGATTTATGCAAGATGTCATGTTTGTTATCTACAATTACGCTGCGCCGATGATCTCCCAATAAATAGTACGAATTGCCATCTCCGAGTCGCGCCAGTGACGGCAAAGTGTCATGCTATTTGGTCCATTGCGGCACTGTACGTCAAATCTGCGTCCATCGAACGTTCATACCATCTCCGTCCCTCATGCAAAGTGAAAGAGGTGGCCGCCAACAGGACGAGCGACATCAAGTCTCCGCTAGCTAGCGCTTCCGTCTGGAAGATCGCTTGCATAAACGGTACGTAAACCAGCGCGAGCGACACCAGCAACGACACCGATACCGTAGAGACCAGCATCTTGTTTTGGAACAGCCCACACCCCAATCCCCGGTTCTGAATGGCGGATACGAGATCCAGGAAAACAAAGCAGGTGAACGTCTTCGAGGCACAAGAACACACCACATGTCAGATGCGCCGAGCAGAATGGAGATGGAATGGACGCACCATCGTTTGCTCCCGCCGGGACATCACTTCATCCCCTACCAACGCGATATAATAGACAAATAAGGTACCAAATACGATGGTAGATGCTGAAAATAGAACACGATATAGGAATCGCTGGGTAATGATTGGTTCGTTCTTTTTCCGGGGTGGTTTCCGCATGACAGCTGGGTCAACCGGATCTACACCTAGCGATTGGCTCGGAGGTCCTATCAAGGCACTATCACATCAAAAACGAAAAAAACCGCATGGTATAAAGGCCGAACGAACCGTCCATAAGAATGTTGATAAACAGGATCTGCATAGCATTGAGCGGGTTGCTGTATCCAAGAAACGTGCTCAGAGTGATCAACGAAAGCGCCGCGGCAGCAGTGCTGAGCTGGAAACACAAGAAATTTTGGATATTATGAAAAATAGATTTTCCTGTGCATTCTCAATGTCAACAGTCCCGGGATGTGGGAAATCGGACAGGAACTACCTTCTTCAACCGCGGGTAGAATGGTGCTGAAATTGTCCTCGACGAGAATCATATCGGCGGCCTCCTTGGCGACATCAGTACCACCCTTGCCCATGGACACGCCAATGTCAGCCATCTTGAGTGCGGGCGCATCGTTCACTATGATGAGCAAGGGTTAAACACTCAAACGTATACGGCAAGGGACGAATGTAACCCACCTCCGTCTCCCGTCATAGCCACAACAGCTCCACGAGCCTGGAAAGCCTCGACAATCGCCATCTTATGTTTCGGTGTCGTACGTGCAAACACACTGACGCTACCCACGCGTTCAATGAGCTGTGCCTTGCTCATCTGGTCGATCTCCTTGCCTGTCATGCAGTATTGGCTCGAGGCGCCTGCATGCGAACGTGGTCCAACACGGAGACCCAGTTTCTGCGCAATTGCAAGGGCCGTCGGTTCTGCATCTCCCGTGATCATCACTACCTGGATGCCGCCCGATTGGAGTAGCCCGACGGCGTCCGCAACGCCCTTCCGAGGGGGGTCGAACATGGCCTGGAATCCGACAAAAACTAGATTGTTCTTCTCGGCGTCTGGCGAAGGCGATCTCGTCTGCGATGTGCTATGGGACTTGTGGGACATAGTCACATCCGGTTTAGGGGGGTCCACCGAACCGTAACCGTATGCCATAGCTAATACCCGAAGGCCCTTGGAGGCCGCCGCCTGAGCGTTCGAGAGAATGACATTGCGAGTATTGGCATCGAGGACTGGAGTAGAATTGTCGGAAACATAATAAAATTTGCAGCGATCAACGACCGATTCTATGGCCCCTTTGATGTAGTAGATTTCCCGTGGTGCTCCGTTATAGATAGCGTTAGACAAGGCATGTATGCCACTAACAGCCATGTACTTTCGTTCCGAGTTGAAAGATTGTTCAGAAAGTCTAGTGAAGGTCTGTAAATGCGTTAGCTGGCGTATGGTGCAGGTCAGATCCACTCACACTGCGTTGATCAGGTAAACCGAATGCGGAGAGAACATTAAGCAGAGCCACATCAGTGGACTGGCCGATATAAACACCACCTTCGTTTGTCGATAGGACGGCATTATTGCACAAGGAACCAATCTCAAGAGTCTTGCGGGCCGCTGGCGGAAGTGACACAGTTGACTGAAGATCATCGACGTGTAATTTTTCATCAACAATATATATCTCGGTGACCGTTTGCTCGTTCCTCGTCAGCGTCCCTGCACGGCTGAGTTAGTCGAAACGCAATATCATAACGCCGGGAAACCTGCCTGTTTTGTCGGAACATATAACGGATACCGAACCCAAGGCTTCCACCGAGTGCAGTTTTTTCACGATAGCTTTGCGTTTCGACATTCGCATAACTCCGAGAGCAAGCGTGACAGTTGTGACGATCGGTAAACCTTCAGGTATTGCAGCGACCGCAAGAGAGACTAGGTCAAGAATAATGAGACTCGGTCGTTCCAGAGTCGCTGGCACGTACCTCCGATAGTAAACATGTCAAGCCAAGGGCGCTGTTGCCACATCCCAATCAAACAGATAAATCCAATTACGCCAAAAGATAGGATTGAGAGTTTCCGCGCAAGTTCGTCCATACTTAGCTGGAGGGGTGTCCGTTTCTCATCAACCTGGGATCGAGCGTGTTAGAATCAACTCTAACAGGCCGGATACGAGAAACAAATTACGCACGTCCTGCATCATAGAGAAAATTACACCAAACTCTGTCTGGGATCCAATGGCAATAACAATCCCAGTGCCATGCCCTTGTGGCCGACGTTTACTCGGTCAATTCAACTCGTAACTCAAACGTCTGCTTACCATTCCTTACTAGCGTGCCCATGTAAGCAATGCAAGATCGTTCGGCAAGTGCAGCCACCTGGCCTGATCCCGGATCACTCGAAAGACTGCCTATCCCAGCCTTTTCCAAGTCGCATGTTCTATTATCCTTTTGACGGGATATGGTTTCGCCCGTCAAACTACTCTCGTCAATCTCAAGGTCAACGGAAGATATGATCCGGATATCGGCGGGGACACGATCGCCCGTTGAGAGTGAGACAATATCTCCAGGAACGAGCTCGTTGGCGAGGACATGTATCTTCCGTTGGTCACTGTTGGTGCGGTTGAGCAGAGAAAGGCAGAACTCGACTAGAATTCGTACCGAATGACGTGGCAGTGGTGTGGAACCAATTTATTCAACGCTTCGAGGCTTTTCTCTGACCGCTGCTCCTGTATGAAACCAACTAACACCGCTATGTTTAGGACTGCCGGAAATTAAAAAAAAAAACAAGAACCAGTCACCTGTCAAAACAATCGCTACCGCAACCGTTATGCTGACAGCGTCATCGATATTGCCCATAATTGCACTGATTGCAGCGCTGCCGCAAAGGAGCAATATGAGTGGACTTTCGTATATCGTCTTTGCAAACTTGAGGAGGACCGGTTCGGGCGTCGTGACAGAAAACTCGTTGTACCCGTGCACATTTTGCAGTGATGGAACAACAGCAGTTGAAAGACCAGTCAATGTCGACGACTGAAAATGCGCGACAGTGTCCTGCAAATCAAGGAGCGGTTAGAAGTTATTCCAATTAGGGATAGTCCGGGGTATCCGATGATAGCCGAATCGTCACTGATATGGGACGCATAGAATTCTAGAAAGTGTGGCTGTGTTATCCCCTAATGTTTCTACGTAGAAATTCCAGGGCAACGAGCGCGGGCCACGTATGTTGCAAGAAAAAAAAAAAAAGAAAAAAGGGAGGAGTGCTCCGGCTTACCTCGACGCTCCAGTGCGCAAACCGTTCAGAGGGTGTTTCGCGTCGCTCGTCGCGGTTCGTCTTGCGGGGACTCGAACGGCCATTGACCAGCGAGTAACCCCCTTCGAGGGCGTCATCCCTGGAGCGTTGCCCCGTCACCGTCTCGAGAGCTTTTTGCAGAAAACTCCCCGTGGATCCCCCCGGTACGATTCCCGACAGCTTTTGCGGAATAAAGTCCATTGGCTCGACATGATGACGTCGAAGAGTGGTACTGTACGCGAAATGACTGGTCGCTCCCGGTGCAGGCTGCGGTTCTCCGGACGCCGTGTCTTCGAACGAAGAAAAGTAGCTCGAAGCGGGTGGCGAAGGCGGCCTGGAGCGATCTGGCGGTAGATAGCCTGTGGTCGACATTGAGTGGGCAAACGCCGGGACTATTGAAGGCTCTGGGATAGTTGACAACTCCAGACTGCTATTTCCAGCGCGTGAGGTAGGGGTCATGTGCAAAGGCCGTTTTCCCGAAGCAGTGAGGCTTCGTCGAGACGTGGACATCCCAGCGACGCCTTGAGGCTGCTCCCAGACACGCGAGATTCTAGTCTGGCTGGAGAGAAATGAAGGCGCGATGCAACCGATTTATTTAATTACGGTTGGAATGTGCTACGTAGCACTCATCATGGCTAATGAGAAAATATTTCCTTTAGTGGGTTCGGAGCCGCATTCCGGAATGCGACATGCCTGCTGCCACCACCTTCCAATTGTCCATCCATCAGAGTTGTAGCGATGCGCTACCCTAAAGACAATCCCACTCCAAACTGCGTCATACTGCATCGAGAATCTATCCAAGACAAGAACAAGAAAAGTATAACACAACCATAAACTGGGTATCGCTGCTCGTGAAAACCGGAAAACCACATGACTCCCGACCGCACCGCTGTACCATACATACTCCACACCAACCCGTGTTCAAGCAGTGCGAGAACTTTTGAGCTCAAAGTCGCCTATAGCACGTGCCTCACACCCCGGCACTACTTCCGCCTCCGTGACATCCATGCCTGGTACCATGCGTTCAATGTGCCGATGCACAGCGTCGTCACGCGAGAACAGCCGTCTACAATGCAAACATCTCCACTTCACGCCCAGGTGCATGACAACGTGGCGAGAGAGATTCTCCTGCTTCATTGCCCGAGTGTGCGTGCACTTTTCCCAGCGACACACGGCTGGCGCAGCGGGACCTGTTTGGAGATGATGGTGGTTTCGGAGGTGTCGGAGTACCCGAGTCCTGTCTCCGACAATCCACTTGTTACATGGACTTCCAAAAAGATCGAACCGGCACTGATAAAGGCAGCGTTTAGCGCCATAGCGATGCTGCGCGTATTCAACGTCTGCCTGATCGGCCGGGGACCACGGGAGCGGAGCGGACATTTGGTACATTGATGAAAGTTGCTGTTCGGGGACCACAAAGCTGTCCATGAACGGTGGCATGTTTTGACTCGTGGTAGGGTCCAGGATATCAGATTGCGATCCTGAACCAGAGACCGCAGTAGAAATGAATTTCCTTGATGAAAGAGATCCTTGACTCGAGCCGTGACAGCGACCCGACGTGCGGTCGCCAAAAAACCCATTGTACCCTGGCGCTGTTGGAGCTATATCTTGCACGGTTGGCAATGGCAGCTGACTAGACTGCTGATGACGAGTATGCGGGCGATCAACGAGATGGCGCAGTCTGGCTGGTTGATAAGGATGACCAGATCGCGATGAAGGATGCGTAACAAATCGGCTTCCGATGGGAGGGTGAAATGACTGCGTGGAACTTGTTCCTTGATTTTGAGACATGCCATCGTGACCAACCAACGTATACGATTTCTGAGATGTTGGTGGCAAATAATTTGGAGTGGACTCTTGAAGAGAGAAGGGGTCATAGAAATTTTGGTAGGCGCTAGATGGTTATGAGAAAGCGGCCGCGTCGTCGACAGTGGCAAGCTGACCTCGGAGCGGTCTGGGCAGATCCAGTCCCAGAACCAGAGGGGAAATTGAAATAGGGGTCCATGGTGGAAGAAGGTTGATTGGGGTGCTTCTGTGATAGAGAAATGTGAACCGTCAACCATATAAATCTTCTGCATCCTCACTTTCAGCTGTGGAGAATGACAGGACATTTGTTCATTTACCAAGTGCACCGCTCGGCGAAATGCGATGACGACAAGGAGTGCTGTTGGGTGTAGTATGCGACTTCATCGCTCTGGCGGAGAGCGACAGATTCGATCGTTCGGCCAGTAGGCGCATGACATCTACAGTGCTGATTGGTCGCCCTGTGTCCACGGAGGGTCATATTACATATTACTCACAATCGCGGAGACATTATCATGCGTGTGTCACGGCGCAAATGGCAGTGCTTTCGGGGTGAATATCGAGTCTTGGGGCATGCATACCTTGCGACGTCCACGCCGTGCCCGGTTTTAGTCCACGCAACGAGTGCGGTTCACGCGAGGCTTCAGATCAAGAGGGTTCGTGCGAGGCGCCTAGTATACCACCAATGTGTTCAACTGTCGCCGAAAAGTCCTATGCAGCCTGATGCCAACTGGCGCCGTTGGCGGTGGGCGGCGCCGCCTGAACTTGATGAAACGTGGATGAGCACTCCACCGTCGAGGAAAAAGTGTGGCCGGCTGGGAACGCCTTGATGTAGCCGGAGAAAAACTCGCGAAATTTTGGTATCCCGCTAGCAGTATAATTGCTACGGTGCGGATATTGCATATGAAATGTTTGGTGTGGTGGACGCACATTGACACTGGGTCGTTCGGTTAATTGAACCGCCGCCCTGATGATGGATCGGGGGACGAAATACGTTGTTTACCAAAGGCTTCTGATCCAAACAGAGTCTTCCATTTTGGCCCCGTGGGACCGCGACACTGACGTGCTTGTTGCTTCCGTGTTGCTCTATCATCGCCAGTACGTCGACATTGCAATATCTTGCATCAATGTCAATCACTACCCTAAACCTTTATAGGTATTCATGTCTTCCAGCCATCACCGTGGTAGAAGTCCAAGCCGGGACCGCCATCCCCGAATGGACAACAGAGAGACGTACGAGCCGCGCAACCGACGGTCACGTAGACATGCCGATTCCAGGAGAACCGAGGTCGACGATGGAGATTTGTCGAAGCGCTACTCAAGACATCGCTCCCCCTTGCACACGCCTTCCCCAAGAAGGCGGTCTCGGTCTCGATCAACCTCCAGTGGACCCACCCTCAGGCGACCCAGATCTCATTCACGCTCGCGCTCACGTGAACCCAGACGTCGCTCCCGTTCAAGAGAAAGACATGTCCACAAGAGCAAGAAGGAGAGGCGAAAGAGGTCCCGATCACTCGCAACTAGTTCCTCGGACTCAGACTCAGGGTCTGATCGAAAGCGACACAAGAAGAAAAAACATCGCACTCGCGAAGAAAAAGAGCGCAGGCGGAGAGAAAAGAAAGAGAAAAAAGTGGTAGTTTATCATCCATAGTGTCAGTTGATGCTCACCATGTCCTACAGAAGAAAAAGCATGGCGCCGGGAGCTCGAACGCTCACTGGGGAAAATATGGCATTATTAGCGACTCTGAGTGAGCGTGGATCCCTAGTACGGTCCATGAGTTGACGCAAGGTCGTCAGTTTCTATAACAAAACCCAGGAATTCAGGACTTGGCTCCTCGAGGAACGTAAAATCAACCCAGAGGCTTTATCAAAGGATCAAGAGAGGAAAGAGTTTGCCGTGTTTGTAGAAGATTATAATACAGGCAGGGTTAACTTTCGCCACTCATGCTCATGTTGCGCTAAATGCACCACTAGCCACTCTACCCCACGAGAAGTACTATCATATGGAAGCATACGAACGTCGCATGGCCTCTCTGAGGTCGGGAGAATTTGTCCCTCCCTCTGAAGACATGTATGATCCAGCGGCGGATATGAAAGCCCACGCCACGAGACACAAGAAGACTGCTGTTGATCAAGAGAGTTACATGTCTCGCGAACAGCTGCTGGAATTACGCAAGGTACAAAACGAGAGGATTGAAGTGGGTACTTTTTGTCCTCAAATTGTCGTATACTGATCATTCCATAGATTGGACGAATGAAACGGCTGGGAATGGAGGTGAAGCAAAATATGGGGGTAAGGATGGACGGTAGCGTGTTTGACGGTTAGATTTTTGGATGTGATTTCCCTTTTCTGTGGCCCATCTCGTATCTGAACGAGATGAGATTGTAATATTAATGCGACGGTGACATGCGTACTTGGTGAGGTGCCACAGCATGTTCAAGTGCCTGCCGGTAACTGTGCGTGGTAGTGCCGACGCGTGGCTTTGAAATTGTTCAACTTTGACATTCATCATGCTGGACATCTTGCTCCTTGGTGCGACGGGTAATACTTTCAAGTTCCTCGTTTTGCTGTCTTCGTGCTCACGAATGTCCACGTAAAGGCTACACAGGCCGTTTAATTACACGCTACTTGGCGACCCACCCACAACGAACGGCATTCTCCTTCGGGCTAGCCGCGCGCTCAGATTCCAAGCTCAAGGCTCTCATACACGAGTGCGGCGATCTCGCAGACATCCCAACATTCGTCGTGGACGTCACAAATCCCAATGACGTCGACAGAGCCGTACAACATGCACGAATCATTATCAACGCAGTCGGACCATATTGGCGTTGGGGAACACCTGTCGTCAGGGCATGCGTACGCCATAGCAGGCACTATGTCGACCTGACAGGCGAGGCCCCTTGGGTTAGGGACATCATACTGGAGTGAGTGCCATGCAGTCTTCGTTCCCCCCGCAGTACCTGACCAGCCGACGATTCAAGGTGTGACTACGCCGCTAGCCGTGTCGGTTCGGTGATTGTCCCCTGTGCGGGACTCGATTCTGTCCCCTCCGATGTCCTTGCGTACTTGGGTAACAAGACACTCAAGACATTTTCAGGGCCGTCGACCAGTGTAGACATGTCAACGTCCGCATGGAAACTCCGTGGTACAGGAATTTCGGGCGGGACGTTTGCAACTATGCTTGGACACCTCGAGGATGTTCCCAGGCATAAGCTTAGCATGGCGACAAAGGACTTTGCACTGAGCCCAAGTTCGTTGGTTTGCTAAGCGAGAGTCCCGATGAAGCTGATCACGCTATTGTCCAGTCCAAGGCGTAAAGAGCCCACAGCTAAAGGCATTCTACTCGCTTCCAATTTCAAATCCACCAATCCAAGGAGCTTTGTATCTGATGGCAATCGTGAACTTGCAAGTAGTACAGCGTTCCTGGGGCTTATTCGAGCTTGCAGCGCGAAACCCCAACCTCATGTTACGCAACCCCCCACAGTCCGGCGGTGAACACGAGGACATGGCGGAGTTAACGTATGGTTCGCAGTTCAAGTATGAAGAATTCCTGGCACTTCCGAGTCGACTTCATTCGCTCCTTTTGGTGTTGTTCTTGGCGATTATTGTGGGGGCTATGAAGCTATTTCCGGCTGTTAGTATTGTCATTCATGCTCTATCAGGGTTGTCATTGATGTGTGTATACGTGGTTTTAGGCTCGGTGGATAGCCCGTATGCTCATGCCGCAGGCAGGAGATGGTCCCACTGAGGAGTATGCATCTCTATCATTGGAAACGATAATGTGGTCTGATCGAATTCGACTATTTGACCCGCAGGCAGCTTGAAACGGGCGCCCTCGACATCACAAATATAACGACGTCATTACCTAATGCTCAAGGGCGGACGACCTCTGTGCGATCAATATTCCGTGGAAAGGGGGAGCCAGGCTACTTGCTGTCGTCGAGTAAGCATGCATCGTTAATATGGCAGACCGCAGTAGGTTGATCAATGTCTTGTTGACAGTCATGATTGCGGAATGTGCCCTATCCCTGGTACTAGAAAGCGACCACCTTCCGCCCCTCGCCAAGCGCGGCGGAGTGCTCACACCTATGACGGCGTTTGGCGATGTATTGATTGAACGCCTGAAAGCCACTGGTCGCATAACTATTGAGAGCGAAGTGATACTGACGGACGCCAATAAGAGACAGGCGTAGGGCGAAGAAATCAGATCCCGTGATGGCCGAGCCCCTCGCGCATGCGTGCAGGTGTCTGGTATTATGAATTATACCCTGTCTACTACGATGCTCGTATTAGCTATTTCGTATTTGCTATTTATATGGTGACGGTGTATGTCTGTTCGCTTGATTGATACCTTCACGTTGAGCTGACCCTGTGACGCGGGTTGTTTATCAACTGGTGAGTGGAACACGCCTTGCGGTTTACGAAATGGATGGTGAGTAAGATGAGGGCGCACACAAAACGCGAGGTCCTGACATTGATGCGGAGCGCCGAGGACGGTGTCGCA
Source organism: Fistulinella staudtii (assembly GCA_038094235.1). Lineage (NCBI taxonomy): Eukaryota > Fungi > Basidiomycota > Agaricomycetes > Boletales > Boletaceae > Fistulinella > Fistulinella staudtii. The sequence goes on along the minus strand of JBBPTS010000028.1, from coordinate 7,684 downwards.
AGTCAGATGCTGCAATGTCGACGTCGTCATTTCACGACTGTGGGCTGTGGCAGGCGGCGATGGGCTCGCGATGGGCATAACGCCGTTATAAGTTAGAACATTGCCTTACCAGCCACCGGTTCGCGCGTTACGAGTCCAGTCGTCATCTCCACAACAGCGCCCCTGTCTCCCCGACTCCAAAAGGTGCCAGCAAGCTTGGCAGTGCAGCGGACCCGACTCGGACGTAGGTTCCCCGGTTGCGAGCGGAGTTGGATGCCATGTACCTATCCCCTTATGTTCTCATCGACGGATCCCTTCAGCGACATTCGTGAAATGAATGAAACTGCGGTTCCGAAGAAATATTCAGGGTCGGGCGCAAATGTATAGCGTATGGTGGGCGCGTGTTATCCACGACTCATAGGGGGGATCGAGGTGAGCGGTGCATATTCGTGTCAATGCTCGTGCATTTGTCCCTTGATTTTGCAGTGTTGATCTATTCGAACGGCGAGGTCTCAGATTGTCTGTCATGTTCGATGAGACTGAGTGAAATTAGTCCTAGGCATCCCATAGTTGAGGTACACAGCACGACGTCCGTTAATCTGGGGTCAACCAGGTGGTTCCTCGATGGTAGAGGCGGAGCCCAACATTTATCCTGTGGTCCAATGTGACAAGACTTGTTAGTCTAGCTCCAAGTCAAATTTCAGATCCCGCACCAAGCTGAAACACTCTGCTCCGAAACATCGGACCACTCTTTCAGTTCAAGTTCGGAGAACGAGGTGTAACTTAACTATGTCAAGACAGATGTATTAGCAGTTACTTCCACTCTCCAAGTATCGGAGATTCGCGAACTCGGCCCTGCCTGAGAGTTGTCATCCACGAAGTTTAAGCTAGTTAGTAAGTGCCGTCAGAACAGATAACGGATGAATTAGAATACTGACAGTTGGACTTCCAAAGAAGAACTCCCGCGAGTGGAACATCGGGAAGTTAAATGCACGAGGAACCGGTAGCAAATGAGGCATGCATGAGCATTCTTAGCTGCAAATCTTTGATCGCCGGCTGATTCTTTGCAGATCTTGCATACAAAGTGTTTCAAGCTTTGTCCCGATCAGCAGATCGACGAAACTGATTACGGTTGTGGGGATAGACTGGACCCAAATTATGACCATGGCCTGACTGGAGAGGATCCAATACCATGAAAGAGAGGTAAGATTCCCGAGGGTTCAACCCGCAGCTTGGGGGTACGGAGTCGGGTTCCGATGATATCAATCTTCGACGTCTTGTTATAGTAGTGTTATGCATTTGGGCACCGGTAGGATTGGGCTTCATTGAAGATGCGCCATGATGTTACTGAAATTCGGCGAAAGGTCTTTCCGTGGTGGAGGTAAAGAGACGTGACTCGGAGTTGGCGCGAAACTCGTGATTTGCCAAGCCTCAATTGAAGCTCAAGCTCAAGGTTCAGACACTCACCACTTACAAGTGGCGCAGCTGATTCACATGGTGGTACTGGATCCTTGCCATCCTGTACTATTGATTACGGTGCAGTTGTTTTGTCTTCCGCCGATCGATTTATATTTCTGATTTTCAGCTGAGGAAGTAGCCCGGAAGCTACACTTCAACACAGGTATGCTCGACTTCACAGCTTCTATAATATTCTCTTTCGAACAACAAGGTTTTGGCGACCCTTTTTCGGGCGGGACCGGATAGTTCCAACCACCGTTTTCGCCCAACATCCTGTTGGCACTCTACCAACGCTACCCGGTTGCCGATGTACGCCGGTGCCTTGTGGCCTTATCTATGAAGGGCCAGGTGCGGTATAAATAATCACCATACTCACCCCTTCCTGTTTTCATTTCACTCGAAGACCTGTTCTTTCGCACTCCCTCAGGCTGTTCCCATTCGTTTGCTGTTTTCGCCGTTATACCATTTACTTTCGACGTTTTCTCTTTGCAGAGCATCTAATTCGTCCGACACATCCTACGTTGTCCGTCCGGGATGTATTCTAACGATTCTTATCATGGCCTGATTCCTGCGACCTTTGATCCAGATCATGTGCCACGGGTAAATACTTTCATTTGTGTGTTATCTGGTCCGACTGGCATCTCGTGGCTAATTACCGGTGCAGGCAACCGTTAACCCGATGGATATCTTGTTGCCACAACCTTCCGAGCCGACCCTGCCGTATAGCATCGGCTACATCGTACCCATGGAGAACTTAGTGGAGTGCCCTACAGTTAGCGACACCCCAGGGGAGCTCCATCCTCTCACTGGGGTGTCACAATACACGGGGAATGTAAGCGCCGTAGCTTACCTTGCGCTTTTGCTCTACTCATTCTCATGATAGAGTTCCATTCAGCCTTCCGCCAACCTGAGAGATTTTTCCCCGGGACACTTGACCGGGCTCTTGGCATCCGTCGGGCGTATACCTCGTGCACTATCGATGAGATGCCAATGGTTGTTGGGAGATTCAGTTTGTGGGAAATCCATCACTGAGAGGGCTATTCCGAAACATCTCGCAGAGCATGGCATCCGCAAGATGCGTAAAGATATCGTTGTACAGTGTTGTTGGCAGGCATGCGGGGCACACATCCAGCGGCGAGGCATTACACGTCATTATCGCGAAGTGCACTGCGGCTCGAAACGCAAGCCCACTAGTGGCAAGCATTAACCTCCCTCATCTCGAGGTTAGCCGACTCGTGAGAAGGCGAGATAACGAGTCTTTATGTTGGGCACTTTTGTCCTCTCCCGATGCACGCGCATCGGGGTTCCATACTCTTCTCTGTTGTTATTGAGTCGACCTATACTTCTGTCATTGTTATCCTGTCCGACGCTCGTTACTTATCCTCCTTGTCAACCAGTTACTTGGGCCACTAGGGTGTTTGGTCGAACACATTTGTATGCCCTCGTTTAGTATGCAGTCCCTTGTGTTACTCGACGTCACGGTATGTTTATGGTTTATGGTTCATATAATGATCTTGTATGGTGTTGCTGCCAGTGTCGTTTGGTAATATATCTGAGAACCTGTTGGGACAGTTGTGAATGGACTTCATATCATAAGCATAACCTGGACCTGTGCTCGCTTCATTCAAGTTGATCAAATCACCCCACTATGTTTGTTAGCGGAGGGCATTAATTGAGGCGCCGCGAAATACATAGTCAAAGACGTCAATCTACTGCTTTCGTGCATGGGAGTTGAATTGAGGCTGGTAACCACAATTTAGCTGAGCGATCATTACCATAATACTATGTCACATCTATGCAATGTAAAAGTGCGTTGTAAGGACTTTATATAGATTTCATAACTGAATTGGTACCTTTCCTTTGGGTTGTTGGTCTGTTGGAGAGAAATGCCCATGCTGGTGCGTCATACCACCAACATCCATCTTTTCACTTAGCATTGACCATCGATTTGCGGACTTTTACTCAAAGACATCAAAATCTTAACACCGACGTTTGATCCTTTCACAATAGCAAGACGAATGGCCTTATCTGATATTTCTAGTCACAGCGGACACTCACTATAAGGAGCTATACTCACCTGTGCGATTCTCTTTTTCTTTATATTAAAACACATTGCCATTCTCACCCAATTTGATGCTTAGCACTGCACTTGACCGCATAGTTTATTGATCATTCACTACCTTTGACTGTTAGTATAACAAAGGATGCTCGCAATCGCTAACGTTGTGGAGTTCGATGGTCAGAATGGATTTTCGAGTCTCGGGCGTGCATGGAAGCTATGCACACCTCACTGTAGTAGACACATTTGTCATGGTTTTGATAATGACGCCGTTTATCGCCCTACACTTTGGTCTGTATGAACCTAAAAAATAGGTTTATTTCTTGCAGGGATTATATCAAGTACCTTCTATCAGAAATACTGGCTTATTTAACTCAGTTGAATTGCGCAACGGGTACGTTTCATACCGATTTTCATGAGCACTTGCACTGAACAGGCATAGAGTAACTGCTCTGTTGGTTTTGTCCTGCTCACTGGCTGAGGGGGCCATGCGGGTTCGCGTCTCGATGACGCTAGATGTGAGGGAGCGAGGTAAAGTTTATTATCTGATCTATCGATGAGAGGGGGTGAGGTAAAGGTCCAAAAATATGCACCCTTTTTTTCGCCAGGCGCCATAGTACGAAAACGAAGGCTTCCGAGATAGGATGATAGGCGCTGAACCCGCCGTGCTATATAGCGTACTCTGGTCCATGTGCGGGAAATTTCTTTCTTTCCTTCTGTCCACTCATTCCATTGTCTTTCTTTGAGGAACTTATCGATGAGAAAATTTTCAATGTCAAGGCTACTCAATTTTGCACTGGATTTGGCGAGCTCCTAGTGTGCGCCGGTTCGCCAGTTCGGTTCGGCCAATGGCAACAAATGCTACCGCCCTCCAGTAAAGGGCTGCGCCGAGCTCCGTAACACGCTCGCCGCGATTGACTCTGATGGAAGGATCGATATCTCCCGATCGCTGGCGTTCACCCAATCAGCGATGGTACTTGCCAAGGGTTGGCGTTCGACCCACAATAGGAGCGGACATGGCGTCGTTCTGCCAGAGCTTTCCAAATTTCCAACCAACCATTGGAAGGCCTGCGTCAAAAAGGCGTCCAGAAGATGGCTATCTCGCTTCGCCCTTTACTTCCCCATGAACCAGTATCAGACCCACAATTTTTCATATCCTCCCTACAGACTCGAAGCCCCACCTGAGACAGTGCATTTCCCCCCTCAGTGAGAACTT
>JBBPTS010000027.1:0-78416 GCA_038094235.1 Fistulinella staudtii | reverse complement strand
CAAATGGAAGAGAAGGTCTTGCCTTCTATCTAACCTCATGGCAACCTCATGTGCCGCTTCTAAGTCCTAGGATCAATCTATGATCCGATCTTCTTCATCTAAGATCCAACCACGATGGGATCTTCTTCAAGAGATCTCAGATCTTGCTTCTGGTGGTGGAGATAGTGCGATCTCCTTTCTGTCCTTCTAGGATTCTTCTAAGTGTCGCTGATAAGATCAGGACTTGCAATCATGCGATAAGATATCGGAGATTGCCGAGATAAGATAAGATTGTCGAAATCTAATCTTCTTCAGAATGCGCCGTTGCGCGTAAGTGCTAACGATAGCGATCGTTACAAGGATAGGTGCCATGGAGAACGCATCTTTGAGCTTGTCGAAAGCTCCTTGTTCTTCTGACTGCCACTGGAAGGGCAAGTCCTTTTCATAAGGCAGGTTAGGGGTTTCGCGATGGATGTGTAATCTTTGATGAAGTGGTGGTAGAAGTTGGTGAGGCTGAGGAAGCTTCATACGTCATGGAGGTTCCTTGGCTTTGGCTATTCTTGGATCGCTTCCACCTTTTCATTATCCATTTTGATCCCATCCTTTCCCACTGTCATTCCGAGGAATTCTACTTCTTCCATGGAGAATGTGTATTTTTCTGGTTTAGCAAAGAGGTTGTTTTCTTCTAACCTTTTTAGGACTTCTTTCACAATCTGGTCATGCTCCTCCTGGGAGTCCATTTTTGTGAATATTAGGAGGTCGTCAATATACACAACTACCACTTCTTCTAGATCTGCAAAGATTTCGTTCATCATTGCTTGGAAGGTGGAGGGGGAGTTGCAGAGGCCGAAGTACATTACTAGAGGTTCGAAGGCACCTCTGAAACAAACAAATATGGCCTTCCACTCATCTCCTTCTTTGATGCGAACATTGTTATAACCCCATCTGAGGTCAATCTTTGTGAATTTCTTTGCTCCCTTGAGTCTGTCTACCAGCTGAGAAATGAGGGGCAGCGGGTAGTTGTTGCGCACGGTGTGTTCATTTAGATATCGGTAGTCCTGTACCATTCGTTTACGTCCATCCTTCTTTGGGACGAAGAAGACTGGAGAAGTCTGTGGGGATTTAGAGGGCTTTATGTACCCCTTACATAGTTGTTCATCTATGAAAGCTGAGACTTCTTCCCGTTCTTTGGGTCCCAAGGGGATCAGCTTTCCCTTTTTCAGTATGAATGTTTCTTTGAGATTGATAGTGTGATCCCAGGGTTTTCTTTTTGGCATTCTCTCGGAATCTTTTTCCTCAAACACCTTTAACCATTTATGGAAGCAGGCTGGCACCAGTTGTGCAGGTTGCTTCTTTTCCTCTCTGGGATTTTCTATAGCTGTCCTGATATGGTATGCCGCCCAGGTGGTGTCTTGTTCTTCTTTATCACATGCGGCCAAGAATTCGCTTCTGTCTTGCAGCATGTGGCATGAGCGGGGGCAGCATGTGAATTTTAATTCTCCGGATCTCCAGTTGATCTCTGGATTATGCTTCTTCAACCAGTTGTACCCTATAACCAGGGGAAACATGGCAATATCGGTGACTTCTGCCTCTATCCTCTCTCAGTGTCCTTGATACTTGATTTGGATTAGGGCTGTGTGGGTTATCTTCCTGGCGGAGTTGTGAGTTCCATCCACATTGATGACAGAGATGGGATGTCATAGTTTTCTCATGGGGATGTGGTGCTTCTCTGCCTATGATTTATCGATGAAGGTGATGTTAGCGCCACTATCGAGAAGTGCTTCTACCGTGTTCCAGTCACAGTTCTTCCAGTCAGGAGATAGTAGTACTTTGAGGGACACTTCATCCTTGGTCCTTGCTGACCTTGTAAAAAGTTCTTCTGGAAAGGGTGTCATATTCTCCTTTTCTTTGTAAGAGGAATCAAGCGTGCATTTCTGGTCTGCACCATGCTCATCGAGAGATACCTCTGACCATGTATCGACTATGTCCGTAAAGTCCAAGGAGGAATATCTATTATTGGTGAACCGTTTTTCCAGTTTCAGTTCGCCTTCCCTTTCCCCTTCTGTTGGAAGGCCCTTCTTATGAAATTCTCCTGCATCTGGTCGAATGTTTTCCCCTTGATTTCATTCCAGGGGTCCAAGACTTGTGGAGTTTCATCGGCTACCTTCCATTGTGTTGCACCTTCTTCTTTTGACACGGTTCTTTCGGGGGCTTTAGATGTCTTTGCACCCCTGGCGTTTCGGTTGCCTTTCCGACATTACATGAAACCATCTATGTCCAGCATATGATCAGGAACATGAACCTGATATAGTGGGGGTGCTTCTAGTGGTAGATCTGGATCTCTTCTGTCCAGAGTCAAGATGTCTTCTTCAGGTATGTCTCCTGGTAATGGGATAGGGCCCCAGTTGTCTTCTAGGCAGTCTACTCTATTTTCGTCTTCTGGAGTAGAATTCCAGCTGATCATGGCGTTCCATTGGAGGTCGGCTTCTCTTCTCCATGCTTCTGTGTCTTCATCTTCTTTGACGAATTCTTCTGCTGGTTCTTCAGCTTCTTCCTCTTCATCCCCTTCCCTGATTCTTTCCTCATCTAGGAAGTACCAAGAGATCTTCAGAGAGTACTCTAGTCCTGCTAGGGTTATCGTGGCTTTCAAAGCCTGGGGTTTCGTCAAAGAGGAGGAGGTTGCTTGGCTGGCAGTGAGGGCAAGGATTATTCCTATGACTCCTGCTGCTGCTGCGAGTAGGAAGAGGGATGCTTCGAGAAGGAATGCCATTGGGAGTACTTCTTTCACAGACAGTAGGTTTCTTCCTCTAGTCTTTTGATTTCCCTTCTATTCCTTTCCAGGATTTTGGCAAGTTCTTTAATCTGGAATTTGAGCACAGCGAGTTCCCTCTCTTCTACTTCTTTCTTTCTTTCAACCTCTTTCTGTTCCTGATCCTCCCTGATAGCTTCTTCTATCTGGTGAACGTAGTGGAGGGTGGCAAAGGGATGTATTGAGCTGGGTAGGGTCGTTCCCTTTGAGTGAAGAATACCTTTCCAGAAGGTATGAGGATTGGAAGTGCTGATCCAAAGATGAATTTCTGGTTCTGTGCCACGGCTATGTTCCTGGAAGTGGTGCTTCTATTCCTTAAGGAGCTGCCGGCAGGGAGAAGTGGGTGCTCCATTGAGCTAATTAGCCTGAGGGAGATCTTCTATCTTCAACCTCTAGAGCCTTTTCTGGTGGAGTGGCTGAGTTACTGCTAAACTTATGCAAAGGGATACCAGTTGCTTCTTCAACTCTGTCCTCTTCTGGACTCCTAATGTGCCTTATTTCTTTAAGGGCTTTTCTTCAGACATCAGGGGGTTTAAGTCTCTTTAGACTTGTAGCAGTACTTCACAGGCTTCTTGGCAAAGCGCTGTCTTTGGTGATGGCAAGAGTAGTGGTGACCTTCAGCAAGGATGTTCTTATCAATGGTAAAGTGGGTAGTTAAAGTAGAGTGAAACGAAAAAGCCAACCAGTGACTTTAGAGGAGAGAACTGAGTAATGAAGCTCACGGTGTGTTGACTTTAGAGGTCTGTACCATCAAACTACTTTAACCGAGAAATCGTCCTCAGCAAAGCAGCTTGGTATATATATTCATAGGATTGTATGTACATGTTGTGGCATAACTACCATAAGCGTATTTTTAGGGAATCATACCATATGATCATAATTTGCCATTAGGCGATAAGTAAGTCATAAGGATGCCTTGCGCATCAAGGGTTCTTCGGAGTCAATAAGGCAGTGCCTTCTGTAATGGAAGAGAAGGAGACAGAGATTAAATACTCATGTGGGTGATGGCTTCTGATGTCAGTGCTTGTTGCACAGGATGGAGATTAAAGGGAAGTGCCCCACATATAAGGAAGGAGGGAACAGGCTAATGGTGCCCAAGGATGCGACACTTTGTCGCGAAAGGTTCGGTCTCTTCTAGATCATGTGATCTCGGCATCGTCATGTGATGTGTCACAGGGTTAGTCATGTGACCTGGCTTATATCATTCGAAAGCGAGAAAATCGTCTAAGTCATCGAGACTTTTATTGGGTTTGTAACAGCTGACATATGGCAGATCTCATCTAAGATACAGATCTCATCTAACCATATTGGTCAGCACTGCCCAATTATGTTCTCACACTCATCTCCACTCTGCTTCCATTCTTATGCCTCATATATAACATGCCTTATTAATTACCACTATCTCAGCTATGCCTTCTGACAGACTTTCTGATGTACTTATCACTTCTCACGCACAGCCTAGATAACCTAGTGCCTTGATTGGATAGACACAGCCATGTACCATGCATATATAAGCCCAGGGAACTCAACCAGGAAAACCCCAGTCTTGTTTACTTAGATCTCACACCGAATACATATGCTCTACCAGTTGAACTCAGTTTCCCCCTTTTTATTGGTTACCAAGCAACACTATGGCTTTTATAGGCTATCCTTTGAAGTAGAAGAAGTCTTTCAGTTTCACTTAAACAAGACTACCCCTTTGCTTGTACACAAGACCACACCTGCAATGTAAGAAGGCTGTTGCCGAGAAAGAACCTTGTAACCAACCAACTACCAAGGAACCAAGGGGCTCTACACAGTAGCCCACCACTCCCGTTCAAACTATTCTCACTAGTACATGGAGTAACCCTAGGAAGAGAAGAAGCATACCAAAAATGAGTATCATCACCAACCTTGTATTCCTCACCCTCACTTTTGGCATCTTGATGATCTTAAGGAGCTGGAATAACTTCCTGACTTCACCCATGAAGAGAAGTCACACTCTGAAGATAGCAGTAAACCTAGCAGGGCTAGATTACTCCTTAAAGATCTCATGGTACTTCCTAGCTGAAGAAGATGAAGCCACCTCTGGAGAGGTGCAAGAAGAAGAAGAACCCATCCACCTCTTTGACGAAAAAGAACTGGTTGAAGAAGACCAGGATCCTAAGGAATGGAGAAAAGAGGTAGAACAGTACTGGAATGCTATGGCCACCAACTGGGCCAACCTCGATGAAGAAGAACACCAGCCCTTAGAAGATAACTGGGGCCTCATTCCCTTCTCTGGAAATGAAGAACCTGTAATGATTGCTATCGTTATCACTTCTGTGCAATGGCACATGATGAGCAAGATTAGATTTCGACAATCTTATCTTATCTTATCATGGCAATCTCTGAATCTTATCGCACGATTGCATGTCCTGATCTTATCAGTGACACTTAGAAGAATCCTCAAAGGATAGAAGGGAGATCACCTTATCTCCACCACCAGAAGTGAGAACTGAGATCTCTAGAAGAAGATCTCATCATGGCTGGATCTTAGATGAAGATGATCAGATCATAGATTGATCCTAGGACTTAGAAGTCCAGAAGTGGCACATGAGGTTGCCATTAGGTTAGAAAGAAGACAGGGCCTTCTCTTCCATTTGATGGACATGAGAACACATGTTCCCTTATCAGAAGGACACTGATGTGGCTACAGGATAGTCACAATGGTACGATACTATATTTACCATACGAGGCTGTACACTGCCTCATCAGAAGATGTATATAAGTAGCAGGGCTAGCAATAGATGCCCTCTAGTCTTGTTAACTTGAATCTCACACCTAGCCAGTGTACTCTATCAGTCAGACTCCTGGCAGTGAGGTGAACCTAACACCGAGGACTTGTGTAGTGTGAGGGACCTTAACATGGAGCAAGGGAGAGAGGAGTTGGACTGGGGTACACCGGGTTAGGGCTCTCTCTTATATAGCGAAAGAGGGGGATGGACCAAGTGAGCTACTTGGCTGCTTATCCACTTGTTAAGCGAAAGTTCCAAGTGAACAAGACTGGGGTTACCAGCTGAGTTCCTTGGGTTTATATATGCATAGGTTGTGGCTGTACATGGCTGTGTAACTACCCTAATTGAGGCACTGCTTATCTGGGCTGTGCGTGAGAAGTGATAGGTACATCAGAAGAGTCCATCAGAAAAGTATAGCTGAGATAACAGAAATAGAAATAGCAGAAATTAATAAGGCATGTGTGACATAAGACATAGAATGGAAGAAGCGGAAATAAGTGTGTGAACATATAGAGGCAGTGCTGACTGATATGGTTAGATGAGATCTGTATCTTTAGATCGGATCTGCCATATGTCAGCAAGTGCAAAGAGAAATGAGAAAAGAGTCTGAGGGAGAGGAAAATCTTCCAAGTCCCTTCAGATAAGATCAATCCCGCAATCGTGCAATGTCTGATAAGATACCAGAGAATGCTGAGATAAGATAAGATCATCAATAGGGGTAAACAAAGAAAACGAAGAAATCATAATGGGCGAGATGTTGCATCTATGCCGGTCTTCGCCATAGCTTCTAAGTCTGAAGTGTGGAAATAGCGAGCCATTACAGGCAGTAGCTAAGTGGAGTTGCTTACTCAACCTTTTCCCTCTTCATCGGTGTGCAAGTCCTGTCACCATCACTTGCCCTTTGCCTGAAACGAAAAAGCCACTAAGGACTTAATAAAAGAGATGACTGAGTAAAGGGCTCAGGGGCTTATGAGTCTGCACCGCCAAGCTACTTTAACTGAGGATTCGTCCTCAGCAAAGCGGCTTGGTTTATATATTCATAGGGTTGTATGTACATGTTGTGGCATAGTTACTATAAACGTATTTAGAGAAATCGTACCATGAGAGCATAATGTGCCATTGGGCGATAAGTATATCATGAGGATGCAGCGTGCATCAAGGGGCTTCGGAACCAATAAGGCAGTGCCTTCTAAAATGGAAGAGAAGTCATCGGAGATTAAATAGTCGTGTATGTCGTGACTTCTGCCGTCGGTGCCAGTTGCATAGGACGGAGATGAAAAGGGCAGTGCCCCACGTATAAGGAAGGTGGAAACGGGCTAATGGTGCCCAAGGGTGCAACACTTGTCGCGAAGGGTTCGGGTCTCGTCTAGATCATGTGATCTTCATCGTCATGTGATGTGTCACGGGGTTAGTCACGTGACCTTGCTTATATTAGTCGAAAGTGAAAGAAAACGTCTAAGTCCGCAGGACTTTTATGGGTTCGTAACATTGCCCTTATAGAAGATAGGGTTGACAAGGTTCTGAAGTGTGAAGAGCAGGTTTGAAGACATTGGTTACAGAACCAGACTTCCTTACTCTGGACAGAGGAGACCCAGATATCTCAGAAGAAGCTTCTCTGCTCTACCAGATACAGGCACCAGAGCACATGTGGGACATGGATGGATTTATGTGAAGAAACAACCTCAGGGTAGTGAGGAAGTAAGAAGGAAGAGACACAAACCTGTGTATTGGAAATAGATTTCCCCCTGCTTGTTAAGAAGGTTCACATGCTTATGCCAGAAGAAGAAGAATAAAACCCACCACAGAAGAAAATGGCCACCCTCTCCCAAGAAGACTTTAATGGCCTCATGGCTCGCATCACCTCCCTAGAAAATGAATCAATCCAGAACTGCATCAACAAGAATACTATGATAGATGCAGCATGACTAATGGAGCAACAACTCAGAGACGCAAATGACAGGGCCACTGTGGCAGAGCAATGCACAAGAGACCTCCTAGAGACATTCTCTTGGGCAAGGCTGGGAGGAGGAAGTGGAAAGGTCGAAGTTTTCGCTGACCCTGGAGAGTTCAAAAGAAACACCAAGGAGTTCGATGAATGGTGGACAAAAATGAGAATGTTCATCAACATAAATGAACAAACATTCATGAAGGACACACTGGATGCCAGTGGTCAACTGATTTTCATAAATGGAAGAAGAATGACATAACCAGATCTAGAAAGGAGACTGGTGGCTGTCCTATCTAGGATGAAAAGAAGGAAGACAACGATTGATGAAACAATCGAAGAAATATAAGAAATTGGGAAGAATCAAGAAGCATTTAAGATAGCAGCAAACCTGAAGAAACAGGGAGTGTAACCCCAGAAGAGAAGAAAACAAAGAACCACTGCCACCACCTCTACCCCATCGCTGATGAAGAATTGCTTCAACAGTGGCCAATCAGGCCATTTTGCAAGGGATTGCAAGAAGCCGAAGAATTCCTGCAACAGCTGCAGATGGTGAAACCAAAAGACTTCTTCTACTTTAAAGGATAGCCTATCAAAGGGGTAGTGTTGCTTGGTAAGCAATAAAAAGGGGCAAACTGAGTCCAACTGGTAGAGCACTTGTATTCAGTATGAGATCTAAGTAAACAAGACTACGGTTTTCCCAGTCGAGTTCCCTGGGCTTATATATACATGGTACATGGCTGTGTCTATTCTAATCAAGGCACTAGCTTATCTAGGCTGTGCGTGAGAAGTGATAAGTACATCAGAAAATCTGTCAGAAGGCATAGCCAAGATAATGGTAATTAATAAGGCATGTTATGCATGAGGCATAAGAATGGAAGCAGAGTGGAGATGAGTGTGAGAACATAATTGGGCAGTGCTGACCAATATGGTTAGATGAGATCTGTATCTTAGATCAGATCTGCCATATGTCAGCAAGTGTGTGGGAAAGAGAGAGTGAGAGAGAGAAACATCTAAGTCCTCATGATTGTGTGATATCTGATAAGATGCTGGAGATTGCCGAGATAAGATAAGATAAGATCTTCTGGTCTGTCAAAGGTGTAATGGTTTGGGTTGGGCATCTATGCTGGTTCTTGCCATTGCTTCTAAGTCTGAAGCATGAAAGTAACAAGCTGTTACAGATGGAGAGGGGGACAACATGTTGTGAATCTGGCCTAGACCCTTGTCTTCCCATCCTTCACATCTGTCATCCACGCCTCCACCCCATGTTTGGCTAGATGCCTCATCACGAGTTCATGGTTCATTTCTATTTATGCTATCGATGATGTCATGGTCTGGACCACAACACATTCCCTTATCTTTACATACCCACTACTTATTGACATCATAGAACACTCTAGTCTGCCTCATGTATGAAGCATGGTGATCTATGCTCTTCCCTCATGTAGTGATGTCATATGGTCCATGCATATGTGTAGATAGTATTTAATGGAAGCAATCCTGTGGATAAAGGCCTCAGCTTTATTCACTTGATCTTTTCAATGATTACTCTGAAGCAGATGAAGCTCTACCTTTACCTGGTTCGATATGAACATCAACCATGATACGACGACATATAGATGTACTTCACCTTTGAAGCAAAGCTCATCCCTATTCGCCCTCAACCCACATCTAGGACATTCCTCCCTTCTGTTACGCCCGTTCCCTTCTCTTTTAGGATATAGAGGCTGACATTCACACTACGACTAAGCAAGTTGTCATTATGTTTCACTTGAATAAAGCTACAAACTGTTGCCCTTAGGAGCGACCTCTCCTTTGCCCAACAGGACCACTATATCCTATCCTTATCCCTACCCAATTGATGATGGCCACCTCTTGGTCATAGACGAGTTCTCCCTCCCAATTTGTCATTCACCTCCCAGCATCAACATCTACCCCTAAAGTGCAGTTAGCCACGCGTAAGCTGCACTGTCGAGTATGTGGCAGTACCCATGCCACCAAAGTGTGTCCAAAGTGCTTCAACTGAAGACAGGATGGACATATCCAACGCATGTGCCCCAAGAAGCTTCAGTGTTACCATTGCCAGTGAGAAGGGCACATTGGAGCAAAATGCCTGTGGAACAAGGAAGCCAAGCAAGAGAGTGCTCTGGCTAACCCTGAACCCACAGCAACCCCTTCCTCACTCCTTCTTGATGTTCTCATGAAGATTCAGAAGTTGTTGGATCTTCTCAAGGCATGAGTTGAGAAACTCGAGAAGAAATCTGCCAAGCCAGCAGATACACTGGCTCCCCTCCGAAAGGACATTGCTGACCAAAGACGGGTCCTTTGTTCTCTTGACCCCCTGATTCGCCAGGCCAACAATGGCCGCAATTGTCTCATTGACGAGACACGCAAAAAGTGCAAGAAGCTGTCGGAAGCTTTGAGAGAAGCTGCCCAAAAGAAGCTAGAGGACCACCTGAAGACTCTGGAGGTTCCTTAGCAAAACGAGGCAGCCAAGCCGTCTGGAACTGTGGAAGAAGTTCTCAAGTCCATGGAGATTAAGATCTCCAACCCTTTCTCTATCACCACCGACAAGAAGGTGCCATCACCATCAACTATGCCCAAAGCTTCGACATCCACGTTGAAGAGGTTAGATAATCCTATCTCACCCACACCTTCTACCCTTTCCTCCCTTTTCTCCACCCCAGTACAAACCCCTACTCTGACTCCTAAGCCTGCAAGTACTGAGCTTCCTACCACCACTCCTAAACCCGTTAAGTTTGAGGACCTCCTCAAACCACCCCAAACCCCTCTTGCACAATATCTCGATGTCAGATGTTCAAATGACGAGGAGCAGCTGCAGAAACTGGTCAAAGAGATCTGCACCTGTGGACCATGTTTCCCCAACAGCAAATACACCACCTGTGTATTGGACAAAACACATTGTCAGAAGAAAACCACTGCTGAGCAGTGCGAGCTCTGGAATGAGTTGAAGAAGAGAAACCCGAGCAAGTCAATATTTGGATCAGATGGCGAGTGTCGTACTCAATAATCACCCTCTGATACCGACAAAGCAAGGCTCTGAAGAGGATAATTACCCTTCTGAAGAGGATAATTTTCCTGAAAGAAATTTTTTTTTCTTCACTGGTTTGAAGACCTTCCCTAAGCCCTTCCTCAGTCGAAGAAGCTTCTGTGAGCCCATGCTCTTGGGCAGTCTGGAATCCTGCCGTCTCTGACAGGAAGAGGATAGTAGAGAGGAGAATCTGAGGAGATCTCTGAAGAGGATAAGCAAGACTCTGGATGAAATGAAAAAGCCTCTTAAAGACTTAAGCGAGAAGTGTAGTGGGGTGAAGTTCAGGCACTCGAAGTGACCAGTACAAGTCAACTGTCAAGCTACTCAAACTAAGGAGTTACTCTCAGTTGAGCGGCCCTTATATATTGAGGGCATAGTGTATGTACATGTTTGTTCATAGGTCTATATACATATTTCTTAGAATCATACCATAAGAGCATAATGCACCATTGGGTGATAAGTAAAGCATGAGGATGCAGCGTGCATCAAGGGTCTTCGGAACCAGTAAGGCAGTGCCTTTTATAATGGAAGAGAAGGAAGACGGAGATTAAATATTCGTGTATGTCGTGACTTCTGATGCCGGTGCCAGTTGCACAGGGTGGAAATGAAAAGGGCAGTGCCCCATGTATAAGGAAAGAGGGGAACGGGCTAATGATGCCCAAGGGTGTGACACTTGTCATGAAGGATTCGGTCTCATCTAGATCATGTGATCTTCATCGTCATGTGATGAGTCACGTTGTTAGTCACGTGACCTGGCTTATGTTAGCGGAGAGCGAAGGAAAACTTCTAAGTCGTCAAGACTTTATTGGATTCATAACACCATCCCCTTCTCATGGTCTTCAAGTTCCAACGAAGACCCTAATGGGTGGTTGGGCGGGATGTGAAAGTGACGGTGCATACAAAGAGTGTTTTGTAAGGATTTTCTAGGCCGAAGTTTTCATAAAAAGACTTGCACAGGTGGAGTTTGGGGTTTTTCTCATGGAATTCCACTATCGCCTCTTTGGTGTGGGTGAGGTTCTTCTCAGGTTCTCAAGTGTGGTCTTCTTCCAAGTATCCGTGCCAGTGCACCAGATATTCCCACTTATTCCATCATTTGTGTGTGTCTACGATGAAATCGACTTTGTATTCTTCATCCCAGTCCTTGGTCACTAGGACTGGTCCTGGGTTCTGGGTAGGTTGGCCATCAAGGCATTCCTTATAGGGTTTAATCTGTGAGACATTTACCACCAGATGTATTTTTATGTGGGAAGAGAGGAGTAGTTTAACAGCATTCTGGCTGATCGTCTGTATGATCTGGAAGGGACCCAGCCACTTCTCAGATAGCTTCTGAGATTCCCACATCAAGTGGAGATTGTCTGTAGCAAGCAGCACCTGATCACCTATTTTGTATTCAGGGGCGTCAGATTGATGCTTGTCGGCTTGTCTTTTCATTGCCTCTTGGGCCTTTTCTAGGTTTATGGAGGTTTCCATGAGGGTTTGCTCAATCTTCTGAGCTAAATCGTCTGCCACTGGGGCTTTGGAAGTTCCAGGTTCTATTCCCATTTGCAGATGGTAAGTCTTTTTGGGAAGAAGCTTGCTTCTTCGTATTATAGGAGAATTGAGCGATCGGGAGCCATTCGCTCCAGTCATTCTGGTGGTCACAGATGAACAACCGAAGGTATTGTTGTAGGTCCTATATGATGTGCTCTGTCTGTCCGTCTGTTTGCAGATGAGATGCCTGTAATGCGAAGACCTTCTTATTCTTCAAGGGTTGTCCTTCGAAGAGGGAGATAGCCTATCAAAGGCGTAGGGTGCATTAAGGCGAGAGGTGTAGGAAGTTTCACTGAGTCTGACTGGTAGAGCACGGCCATAGGCGTGAGATCCAAGTAAGCAAGACTGGGGTTTTACCAGTCGAGCTACCCGGCTATATATATGCAAGATACATGGCTGTGTCTATCCTAATCAAGCGCAGACCTTTATCTAGGCTGTGCGTGAGAAGCGATAAGTACATCAGAAGAGTCCATCAGAAAGCATAGCCGAGATAGCGGTAATGAAGAAAGCATGTAGTACATGAGGCATAAGAATGGAAGAGGCGGAGATAAATGTGTGAACATAATGTGGCAATGCTGACCGATATGGGTAGATGGGATCTGTATCTTAGATCGGGATCTCCATTATGTCAGCAAGAGCGTGAGAGAGAGAAAGAGAGAGGAAACGACTAAGTCCTTTGCTATCGCGCGATTATCTGATAAGATACCGCGGATTGCCGAGATAAGATTAGATAAGCTGTCAAAGCTGTAAAGGCTTGGGCTGTGCATCAATGCCGGTTCTTGCCATCGCTTCTAAGTCTGAAGCATGAAAGTAACGAGCCGTTACAATGCCATTGATAGGCGGGGTTTTATTCCTAAGCAGGTACACAGATCTTTCATTACTTGGGTGGTGAATTGTGGGCTGCGATCTGATACGATGCTTCATGGAAGTCCGTGGTTTGTCCAAACTCATTCTAGGTAGAGCTTAGCCATTTCAAACGCGCTAATGGTTTTATTGCAGGGGATGAATTCCACTTCTTTAGAGAATCGATCCATAACAGCGAGCACCTAATCATAGCCTTGGGAGATTGGTAGGTCTGTGAGAAAGTCAGCGGAGATATCTTCCCATGGCATGTTCAGCAGTTCCAGTGGTTGTAGCTTGCTGACTGGGGCTGTGTTTCCTGTTTTCATTTTCTGACAGTTGTGACACCTGGCCACATAATCTTTTACGTCTTTGATCATTCCTGGCCAATAGTAATAAGTCTGGATAAGGTTTATCATCTTTTCCACTCCTGGATGTCCTGCCACTGGCATATCATGGTGAGCAGTCATTACCATCATTCGGACCTTTTCTGGTGTGAAGACCTTGCCTTCTTTCTTAAAGACTCTGTCATCCGAGAGCTCTGCTCCCTGGTTTTCTATTTGGTTGACTTCCGATTCCTGAAGTAGGAGGGTTTCCAATCGGATTTGGTCAAGGATTCTGTCCCCATCATCTTCAATTCGTGTCAAACAGATTTTATTCAGGGTGATGAGTTGGATGCTCGTATTGTCATTCTCAACTCCTTCTGCATGATCGCTTCTTCTAGAAAGTGCATCTGCTGTGGCCATTGCCATTCCAGGTGTAACGATCGCTATCGTTAGCACTCCTGCACAATGGCGCACTCTGGATAAGATTAGATTTCGACAATCTTATCTTATCTTATCTCAGCAATCTCCGAATCTGATCACACGATTGCACTGTCCTGATCTAATCAATGACACTTAGAAGAATCCTCGAAGGATAGAAGGGAGATCACTCTATCTCCACCACCAGAAGAAGAGATCTGAGATCTCTAGAAGAAGATCCCATCGTGGTCAGATCTTAGATGAAGAAAATCGGATCATAGATTGATCCTAGGAGTTAGAACTCCAGAAGCAGCACATAAGGTTGCCATGAGGTTAGATAGAAGGCAAGGCCTTCTCTTCCATTTGATGGACATGAGGAGAACACATGTTCCCTTATCAGAAGGACACTGACACGGCCTCTGGATAGCCACAGTCATACAATAGAAGTATTTACTTATAAGGACGGAGCACAGCCTCCCACTCACTGTATATAAGAAGTAGAGACTGAGCTACAGAAGCTCCAGTCTTGTTCACTTGATACTTTCACCTAATACAGTGATTGTAAAGATTAGTGGGCTCACTCAGTCCCAGTATAGTCCCTGGACAACAAAGGATGCTTTCCCTTTGACGCTGCACATCCTTCCCTTGCTCCATGTCAAGGTCCCTCACACTCAGAAGCTTGTAGTGTTAGGTTCGCTTCACCAGGTTTATGGACCCAGACATAGTCAAACCGTGATAGATATTGGCTCCATCGAGCCTGCCTTCTGTTGAGATCTTGTTTCTGCATGAACCACTGGAGGTTTGCATGGTCATTCCAGATCTCGAACTGGAATCGTGCCCATTCTAGGTAGTGGCACCACTTCTCGAGTGCTCTGATGATGCTGAGCATTTCTTTGTCGAACACCGGGTAATTCCTTTCAGTGTCATTGAGAGCGTGAGAGAAGAAGGCGACTGGGTGCCATTGATCTTCCTTTTTCATTTCCAGGATTGCCCCTGTGGCAAAATCTGATACGTCTGTCTGTAATCTATACTCAGTTTCGTCATCTGCGAAAGCCAGGATGGAGGCTATGGAAAATGCTTCTTTGAGCTTCTCAAAAGCTGCTTGTTCTTCTATCTGCCACTGGAAGGGCAGATCCTTCTTAGTGAGGTGGGTCAATGGTTTCACAATGGTTTCATAGTCTTTGATGAACCAGTGGTAGAAGTTAGCTAGACCTAGGAAGCTTCATATGTCATGAAGATTACTTGGCTTTGGCCATGCTTCTATTGTGTCCATCTTTTCGTTATCCATCTTGATTCTGTCTTTCCCCACTCTCATCCCAAGGAATTCTACTTCTTCCATGGAGAACGTGTATTTTTCGGGTTTAGTGAAGAGGTCGTTTTCTTCTAACCTCTTTAAGACTTCTTCCACAATCCGGTCATGTTCCTCCAGGGAGTCTGTTTTTGTGAATATGAGGAGATCATCGATGTAGACTACTACGACATCTTCTAGATCAGCAAAGATCTTGTTCATCATTGCTTGGAAGGTAGAGGGGGAGTTGCATAGCCCAAAGTACATGACTAAGGGTTCAAAGGCCCCTTGAAAGCAGACAAAGGTAGCTTTCCATTCATCACCTTCCTTTATTTGAACATTGTTGTAACCCCATCTGAGGTCAATCTTTGTGAACTTCTTTGCTCCTTTAAGCTTGTCTACCAGCTGAGAAATGAGGGGCAGTGGGTAGTTGTTGCAAACTGTGTGTTCGTTCAGGTAATGGTAATCCTGTACCATTCTCTTTCTTCCATCCTTCTTTGGGATGAAGAAGACCAGCGAGGTTTGAGAGGATTTGGAGAGACAGATGTACCCTTTTCATAATTGTTCATCGATAAATGCCGAGACTTCTTCTTGCTCTTTAGGCCCCAAAGGGATCAGTTTTCCCTTCTTTGGGGTGAAGGTGTCTTTGAGATCTATGGCGTGATCCCAGGGTTTCCTTATCAGCATTCTTTCGGACTCTTTTTCCTCAAACACCTTTAACCATTTGTGGAAACGCGCCAGCACCAGTTGTGGAGGCAATTTCTTTTCTTCCTTCGGTTTCTCTATAGCTGCCCTGATGTGGTACACTGCCCAGGTGGTGTCTTGTTCTTCTTTATCACATGTAGTCAAGAATTCACTTCTATCTTGCAGCATGTGACATGAATGGGAGCAGTGGGTAAACTTTAATTCTCCGGATCTCCAGTTGATCTCCGTGTTGTGCTTCTTTAGCCAATTATACCCTATAACCAGAGGGAATGTGGTGATATCGGTGACTTCTGCCTCTATCCTTTCTCGATGTCCTTGATATTCGATTTGGATTAGGGCTGTGTGGGTTATCTTCTCAGCGGAGTTATGAGTTCCATCTACATTGATGACAGAGATGGGATGTCGTAATTTTCTCATGGGGATGTGGTGTTTTTCTGCCCATGCTTTGTCAATGAAGGTGACATTAGCGCCACTATCAAGGAGTGCTTCTACCATGTTCCAGTCATGGTTCTTCTGATCAGGTGAGATCCAGATTTTTAGGCTTATCTCATCCTTAGTCCTGGCTGATCAGGTAAAGAGCTCTTCCAGAAAGGGTGTTGTCTCTTTCTTGAATAGGGTAATAGAGGAATCAAGTATGCGTGTGTGGTCCACACTATGCTCATCAAGAGACATCTCTGACCATGTATCATCTGTGTCTATTTTATCCAAGAAAGAATACCTATTGGCGAACCATTTTTCTGGTTTCAGTTCACCCTCCCTTATCCCTTCTGCTGGAAGGCCCTTCTCACGAAGTACTCCTGCATTTGGTCAAACGTCTTCCCCTTGATTTCATTCCAGGGGTCTGAGACTTGCAGAGTTTCATCGGCTACCTCCCATTGGGTTGCGCCTTCTTCTTTCAACGCCATTCTTTCAGGGGCTTTAGATGTCTTTGCACTCCTGGCATTTCTGTTGCCTTTCCGGCATTCCTTCTTGTGTTTGCCCCTGAGCCATTTGCATTCAGGGCATGAGATCTTTGGTTTTGGGCAGTCTTTCAAAAGATGCCCTGTCTGTTCGCAGTTGAAACATGCCCCTTTGGGTGAATTTTATTTTGGAGGGAGGTTGGAAGAGGAGGAGGAGGCTGCAGCAGTTCTTGCATATGGAGTGAATGTCTTTCCCATGTTTTGCTCCATGTACATCTTGTAGGCTTCAAACACCTTCCTGATCTTTCTTATCTGGGTAAGGGTGGTCAAGATGTACAGGGATCTGGTGTCGGTTCTGAAAAGCTCTTGGCGGATTTCGTCATTTACCGCCTGTTCGAGTAGGACTACTCCATGTTCATCTGACAGGTTGGCCCAGTTGTTGGTGGCCTGCCATTTGGCAAGGAACGTATCTATGTTGTCCTGCCCTTGTCGGAGCTTGGTGATGTTTACCATGGCCCAGTCCTGGTGCAGAATGGGTTTCATCAGTCCCTCTAATTCTATTTCGAACTCGGCCCAGTCTTTAAACATTGTTCGCCCGTTTAGGAGTTTTTCTAACTCCAATTGTGCCCAAGGGCCTCCTTTTTGCCCCTTTAGGCATGAGAGAACCGCTCTCATTCCTTCTACTAGTTTGATGTCATATTTCTGCTCGCCCATGATCGGATTTACTTTATCCATCCCGTTACTGTATTTGGCTTTGAACAGGAAGAAGGGGTTCGATCGGAGCCAGGATCTCATGTTGATCCACCACTCGTCGAATTTTGCTTTTGACCCATTGTACTCTTCAGGGTCCTTGAATGCTTCTATCTTACTTCCTCCATGTGGGGTGGTCATTGCCCCTAAACTTATTGCCAGTGCTTGCTGGGCTTGGTCTCATTCTGCCTGCATTTTTCTTAACTTGCAGGCTTAGAGTTTCATTTCTTTGACCATCGCCTCCATCTGGTTCCTGAATGCTTCAAACTGTTCTTCGTAAGACATGATGGAGGAAAAAAAAGATTTTATTGGGGAGAGGGGGTGGCTATCTCTGCAATGATACGCAAGGAGTTTCTTTCAACTTCCTACTGACCCAAGGCCTTACTTCTTGGCCTTCTTCAAAAGATATGAGGGGCAGAGGGGGGAGCGAGGATCTGCTCTCACTTTGGATATGTAGGAGTAGGTCCTTTTTACCCACTTCTTTCTCGGGCCTTCCTCTGTCTGGATTCCAATCTCCGATACATCTCGTTTCTCTCCTAAGGGTTTTGGCAGCTGGCGCCCTTCCTTCAGCTCTCGTATGTAGGCTGTTCGATCCCCACTGAATGTATCTAGTGCGTCTGCTATACCACGAAGTTCCAATCCTTTTCCTTCCGCTAAGTCTACCAGATATTCCATCTCCAAGAGGAGAATTGGTCCTTGCAGTTCTTCGTAGAAGTTGGGAGTGGGAAGGTTTCGGCATTGCCTCCGCTGGGCTTGCTTGATGAGGTCATCGATGGTTTGGATGAAGAGGTCAGCCTCTCTCTTGAACCTGGTGTAGGTTTCTTCTACCTCTGGGTCGAGGCATGGTTCCTCCAAGGCGAAAAGATCTAAGGGGGGAGTGGAGGAGATGGAGAAGTGTGAAGATAGCACTAGTCCTGTTAGCATATGTAAGATATAGTACTTCTGGTGGATGTTACTTCTTTAATTGTCCTATTTTGCAGAATCTTCTGGGGGTGGGGCCTTCAGCAAAGTCTGTTGATGATGGTGAAGTAGGTAGTTTGAGTAGAGTGAAACGAAAAAGCCTCTCAGAGACTTAAGCAAGAAGTGTAGTGGGGTGAAGTTCAGGCACTCGAAGCGACCAGTACAAGTCAACTGTCAAGCTACTCAAACTGAGGAGTTACTCTCAGTTGAGCAGCCCTTATATATTGAGGGCATAGTGTATGTACATGTTTGTTCATAGGTCTATATACATATTTCTTAGAATCGTACCATAAGAGCATAATGTGCCATTGGGCGATAAGTAAAGCATGAGGATGCGGCATGCATCAAGAGTCTTCGGAACCAGTAAGGCAGTGTCTTCTATAATGGAAGAGAAGGAAGACAGAGATTAAATATTCGTGTATGTCATGACTTCTGATGCCAGTGCCAGTTGCACAGAGCAGAAATGAAAACAGCAGTGCCCCACATATAAGGAAAGAGGGGAATGGGCTAATGGTGCCCAAGGGTGCAATACTTGTCGCAAAGGATTCGGTCTTGTCTAGATCATGTGATCTTCATCATCATGTGATGAGTCACATTGTTAGTCATGTGACCTGGCTTACGTCAGCGAAGAGCGAAAGAAAACTTCTAAGTCGTCAAGACTTTATTGGATTCGTAACACCTCCATGGCAAGGTTATACATGCCCAACAATTGATATAAATGGAGACTATAGCGACATATTAGCCAAACTGATATTTATGTGACAATGTGACTTAGCTTGGTATAAGATTGCAGTATTCTAAAGACACAGCAAGCTTACAAACACCCAACAATTCATATAGGTGTGACTTGGTGCAGGATGGTTATATGACAGGTATGCAAATACTATACATTAACTATATAGACTCTGATGGTTTGTTCATTTAGGCCATGTCAGATACTTATCAGGCAAGGCTCGAAGAAGTCTTACACATGCCAAAGATATCTCATGTTGATAGAAGTTGCCTAATTTCAACAAAATGTGATGAATATCATATTTTAGTCATGCAGATACATCCATGCCAATGTGACTATGCTATATATGAGTATATACTTATTTTGCAAATGATACAAAGTATAAGGGGTTATAAGGGGTTATAATGTTTTTGTGGTACCTGTGATACAAAGCATCCAAGCAAGAGTTGCTGGGTTGCTTTCTTCAGACACTCAAACCTGTCACCTCTGCTCACAAATATCCATTGACACTTTTGCATATATTCTACGATGATAGTGAAGGGCCCATTATGTTTAATTCAAAGGGAGACATTTACCTTGATCTGTGGTGCTTTGAGGGATGGCATGAGTATCATTCCATTTTTACAGGCCATGCCTGGATGGTGTTTGTGCTGATGAGATACCAATAGATGATGAAGATGTCAAGAATGGTCATCTGAGGTGAGCCCAGCAATCATTGGTGTACCAGCTTTATTTATATTGAAAGGTTAGACCACTGATAGTTGACCCGAGGTACTTTGCACTTGCACATGAGACTGCCCACAATCTCATTCCTTTGCATGATGCTGCTCACGCGTTCTGGTTTTCGGCCGTCCGTGGGGCCCGCCTGGATGATTTTATGGCTGCTATAGCAGATGTATGGTGTGCTATGATTACGTTTTCGGGAATATTTATATATCTTGGTAAACGCAGACCACATCCCTTATGCATCGCACCTGAGAACTAATCATGTACAGGAGTAATATGTCAGTGTATCTATTCAGAGAGAAAGGATATGGGGGATACATATGACAATGTTGGCCTGTTGAGCTTGAGAGATTGGAATACTATGGAATACATACATCTGTCATTCAATGCACTCACACGCGGTGATCTTCAGGTAGTCGTTCAGGACACCAACGGTACTTAAGCACGCACACCTTGTGGCCAGGATAATGTCATCCTCACTTGCAGTACGGAGACACGACAAAAGTATAGTTTTCCAAAGGATATATGGGACTTCTGATCAAACAAAAAGTAGACATAGCGAACCAGAAACCGGATATCAAAAAATGTATCCACATTTGAGAAACGAAAAACCAATAGCGATAGGGAGGACAATGTTCAATGTTCATTCCTGAAAGCGGATCGTAAGTGGAGCCCTGAGCGACGAGTCAGGAGACAAAGTCGACCAGGTTTTTAAAACATACTCTCGTGGGCCATTCTATCAACGAGTCAATGGGGAACACTAGAAGCTGTTGGTACATGGCTTACCTTGCCTTGCCAGCTAAGTTTTGCCTGAAATTCTGTTAGCCCAAAGAAAATAGTAGTAGTGAACTCTAGGTGATAGAACGTCTGGCCTAAATTTGTCTTCATTACCGCATCCTCCGCTGCCAAGCTTAAATCAATCTCAATGTTACAGAGCGTAGAGAAAGATGCTGTAATACTGTGTCATGATGAGAGCACGAAGCGAAAAAAGACTCACATGGATCCTCGTCCAGCCACTGCGGTGGGTTGGATAGATTGCCTCGGTAGCATGTGAGAGGCAATTCCACTATACCAAAGTTTGTTGGATATGTTTCCGTCCAATAAAGTGATTGTTGAAATTCCATATCCTCTCGAATAAAATCACCCTTTCAAAGAGAATCATCTAGATAGTATGAATCAAGTGTGAATGGCTGACCTTGCGAACTCCCATCGTAAAGTACCCTGGAACAGTGGTCCTGCCTAAAGCACCTCGGTACCAATTGCTCTTCCTACGGGCGTGTTCCACGTTATCCTCACTGGCAGTGGCTTCAGAGACTGTACCAAGTGTGGACCGTGAAACGCGTGTAGCGATGAGACGATTTTTACAATCAACACGAGACAACACTGCCCCATTGGCAACCACCTTGTTGCTAAAATCATGTCAGCTAGACGCACAACCATGTTATCAGGTACACACATGTGGTTATCTGCCCGGCAAATTTTGATGTTTTTAGCAGTAAAGTACGATTGCAGCTGAGACCAAATCCAATCATTTGTCGAAAGACCACCAACTAGGAATACCATCTGACAAGGTAGGTAAGCGTCGCGAGTGTGTATAAATTTGCGAAACAGACAGTAATTAGTCTCGGAGCAGACTTTTGTTGTTGCTCAAATGCATTGATGATGATATCAATGGAATCATTGAAGAGGCTCGTGGCTTCTTTACTAAAGGATATGAAGTCAAATATTCAGTGGAAAATGGTAAAGGTCCGATGAAATTCTACCCAGTCAATTTCAGTTTTCCATCTGAAATGCTATATCTTTGACTATCCACTCGACAACTGGCGAGTCGAAGATAAACTGGTTCTTTGTCGTTGCGAATGACGAGCTTTGTCGTCTCGTCAAATTCACGCGTATACTCGGTTATATTTCCGTTACCAGGATTCTCCCAGCCTTCAAGCTTCTCTGTGGTGTGCTTTATCAGGTTTGTTGCATGCATACTGTTCAAGGAATAAGCAACCTACCTTTTATAAGAGCTCCTGCCCTGTGAGTGACAAAGACCGAACCTTGTAGATGGCCTAAAAGGGGATATGGAAGGTAAGCAAGGTTTAGTGCTCTGTAGTAGCGGCATACACTCAGCCGGAGCCATCTCATCACATCGGATTGGATTCAAAAACAGTGAAAACATGCTCAGGTTGATAGCACCACCGCCAGCGTCAATGATTACTACACCTTGAGGATCAGCTTGATAGTCGTCTGGCTGAGTATCGAGAAAGTGTTCAATGCAATAGTGAAGGCTAGCTTCGCCCTCCCTTAGCATGTAAACGCGGGATCCCCCTTCGGGTGTGCTGGGGATCAGGCCCGCCTGTTCGATCGCGTGACGATACTCCTGTTGCTGTAGTCCTTCCCAACCGTTCGGATGGGTAAAAACGAACTCGGTGGAATTCTCGATGGATGACCAGACAACCGTGGGGTGACAATCATTGATATGGGTCTTGACGCACAAGAAGAGATACTTGATGAAATCCGAGAGGACATCGACGGCGCTTTTCCCAGTAGGGAGTGGGGTTAAATCGTTCTCTTGGCTGATGGAAGAAGCCATATGCTTTGGACGGAGGTGAAGTTTCCACCTGAGTGAACGTCCGTCATGAGTTTGGTTGAGTATAATAAAAGTCTAACCATTCAGCCTTTGTCCATCCCTCCGTCAGAGCGTCCACGATTACGTCTTCGGAGAGAACTTCAGCGCCGGCTGCTCTGACAGCACTCTTCTTGTCATAGTACAAGAGAGATGGTACCCTGGCGTCGCCATGGCCTTCCCTCTGTCCGGGGAATCTATGATCAACCAAGTTCAAGAGAAGTCCACAGATACAACCGAAAGACCTGCTTTGTGACAGCAAGAATCTCGGGAACGCTTCCTTCGGTGAGAATACAGTATGAAATACCACTGAAGGTAGTACCAATGTCGAATGCCAGTATGAGTTTGGTGGGTCCGACGTATGGTTTCCGCATGGATCGTCCGTGTGAGAGGTCAAGCAGATATATTTGCCAGTAGTGAGTCGCGATAACTACACTAGGTCATGACTTGGATCTGGAGTTATCTCTGCGTTGTACCCATGCATGTTTAAGGACCCGATCGTTGAGATTCGCGGTAGAAAGGAACAAAATGTATTTAATAATAGATACTATGAGCACGTTGTTGATGGTATCATTCTCAGTTAGTATTTGATCACAAGGAATCACACGCAAGGTCTCCACAATTGGTACGAAATCTGGTCTTGATTGCCCCTTAGCTTTGCAGCCCTGGCCGAGGTTATGCATGTAGTGAGCTAAGGCGTCTCCGCCACACACATGAACCGATCACCAGAGTCATGGGGTCGAGATCGACGCCAAGGTCCGAGCGGTTCTGGCAATTAGCAGACAAGGGTTAGGCAGTTAGTAATAGCACACCGGCGCTGAGATTAACATGGAGACAATCCCGTCGATAGGATGTCTGGTCGGAATGGTCGAGAAGAGGCGGGTGGTGGCGCTGATGCGGTTTGGGTGATGAACATCTCCCACGATGACGGGGAAACTCCCCTCAAGCGAGGCGACGACGCCATAGTCGCAAGACCTTGCTCACTCCATTTCAACCTGTAGTCTTCCCCGGCACAGGTCCACCTAGTGGTGTCAACGTCGACATTCTTATATCAAAGCGCGAAAAGGCAACCCACCATCGATCAAAGGCGTTCAAAAATACTGACTCAGTCAACTCAGGTAGCATGTCACGGTGACACCCTGCAATCGTACACCAAGCGTGGCTGACCCTCTGCATTCCATCTTCACATTCAGACATTCAGAAAAGTTCAGCAACGTTCGAGAGTCAGATACACATGTTATTGACGACTGTATCAAGGTATGTATGTTACGAACATCGTGCACAACCTACTGTTTTGGTGACTCTAAATATCCCCATACAGACTCTGTCCGTTTATGTCAACCCCCGATGCATGGCCATTGGCATAGAGCTACTGTCCTGCCAACTGCGTAGCGCATCCCGGATCCTCGTGCAAACAGGTACACAACCTCGTCATCTGAGGCAATGAGCATGACAACATAAGCCATTCTTTCCTCTTGCATGGTGATGAAGAAGGGTAGTTGGAACGCACAGGTGATGGACACATGTGCTACAGTGCTCGTCCATCTAAACAAGAAGTACGAATACTATGGTTGAGAAGCAGGTTTGACGCCTCTGCGACAACCCTTCAGGTTAACCTCCTCCGAGCCCCTCGAAACATGTCAAAGGCATATATTCCATTCACCCGATTGCTTCAGGTCATGAGATTCTTCATCTTGCGCAAGCACAAGTGGGAGGGAAGGAAAGGAACGGAGATTACTCGGCAAAGGGTAGTAAGTGGTAAAAAGAATGAATGAAATGCACGCATATGCCTCATGGCCAGGATGACATCTTGCCCGTGTAGCATGCTTTAGCGTCATCGAACTCTCCTAGAAACATGGCTCAAGCTTTATGTATATCCTTATGTATAATGTAGAGCCACACTTGAGCGTATCCAAAGGATACGCGGCAAGAATACATTTTTACATGCAACTTATGGTTAAACGGAAAGTGGAACAGTAAACCAGTAGCTTGAAATTAAACAAGGTATTCATAATTGAGGGACGGTAGACTGATGGGGATAATGTTCACTCCAAGAAGCGAATTGTAAGTGGAGCTCTGAACAGTGAATCAGGAAACAAAATCAACCAGGTTTTCAAGACGTACTCTCGTGGGCCATCCTGTAAACGAGTCAACAGGAAACACTAAAAGTCATTGGTTCATCACTCACCTTCCCTTGCCAGCCTAGTTTTGCCAGAAGTTCTGTTAGCCCAAAGAAAATAGTAACAATGAAGTTTAGCTGATAGAACGTCTGGCCTGAACCGGTGTTCATTACTACATCCTCTACTGCCAAGCTTAAATCTATCTCAATATTACAGAGCGTAGAGAAAGATTCTGTAACACCGTGTCAACATGAGGACTTGAAGTGAAAGAAGGCTCACATGGATCCTCGTCTAGCCACTGCGGTGGGATGGATAGATTGCCTCGGTAGCATGTGAGAGGCCAGTTTATTATACCAAAGTTTGCCGGATTTATTTCCGTCCAATAAAGTGATTGTTGAAATTTCATATCCTCTCGAATAAAATCACCCTTTCAAAGAGAATCATCTAGATAGTATGAATCAAGTCACCAGGAAGTGTAAATGGCTGACCTTGCGAACTCCCATCGTAAAGTTTCCTGGAACAAAGAGCCCGCCATCGGGATCTCTCTTCCAACTGCTCTTCCTATGGGTGTGTTCCACATCACCCTCATCGGCAGTGGGTCGCGAGATAGTACCAAGTGTAAACTGCGAAACACGTGCAGCGACCAGGTGATTCTCACGATCAACACGAGACAATACTGCCCCGTTGGCAACCGCCTTGTTGCTAAAGCCATGTCAGCTAAGTGCACAAGTATGTTGTCGGGTACTCACATGTGGTTATCTACCCGGCCAATCTTGATGTTCTTGGCAACAAAGTACGATCGTAGTCGAGACCAAACCCAGTCATTTGCCGAAAGACCACCAACAACGAATGTCATCTAACAAGGTGGGTAAGTGACATGAGTGTGTATAAAGTGACAAAACAAACCGTAATCGACCTCGAAGCAGATTTTTGTTGTTGCTCAAATGCACTGATGATAGTATCGATGGAATCATGAAAGAGGCTCGTAGCTTCTTTACTAAGGAACGCAAGGTCAGATGCTCAGTAGCAGATGACACAGGTGTGATGGAGTTCTACCCGGTTAGTTTCAGTTTTCCATCTGAGATACTGTATCTCTGGCTATTCATCCGACGACTGCCGACTCGGAGGTAAACCAGTTCTTTGTCATTGCGAATAACAAGCTTCGTCGTCTCATCAAATTCACGTGTATACTTGGTTATATTTCCGACACCAGGGTTCTCCCAGCCTTCAAGCTTTTCTGTTGTAACGTTGATCAGATATACTGCATACAAATCATTCGAGGAATAAGCAACCTACCTCGTAAAAGAGCTCCTGCATGGTGAGTAACAAAGACAGAACCCTGTCGATGACCTGAATGGGGGCATGGAAAGATAAGCAAGGGTTGGCGGTCTGCAGTACTACATACACTCAGCAGGAGCCATCTCATCACATCGGATTGGGTCCGAAAACAGTGAAAACATGCTCAGGTTGATAGCACCACCGCCAGCGTCAATAATTGCCACACCTTGAGGATCGGTCCGATAGTCGTTTTCCTGAGTGTTGAGAAAGTGTTCGACGCAATAGTGAAGGCTGGCTTCACCCTCCCGTAGCATGTGAACGCGGGATCGCCCTTCGGGTGTGCTGGGGACGAGACCAGCACCCTCAATGGCACCACGATACTGCTGTTGCTGCAGTCCTTCCCAATCATTTGGATGGGTAAAAACGAACTCGGTGGAATTCTCGATGGATGACCAGGCAATCGTGGGGTGGCAATCATTGATATGGGTCTTGACGTGCCGAAAGAGATACTTGATGAAATCCGTGACGACATCAACGGCGCTTTTTCCAGTAGGGAGCGGGGGTAAATCACTCTGTTCGTTGATGGAAGGAGTCATATGCTTTGGACGGAGGTGGAGTTTCCACCTAAGTGAGCGTCCATCATGCGCTTGGTTGGGTATAATAAAAGCCTAACCATTCAGCCATTGTCCATCCCTCCATCTGAGCGTTCACGATTACATCTTCGGAGAGAACCTCGGCACCAGCCGCTCTAACAGCACTATTCTTGTCATAATACAAGAGGGAGGGTACCCTGGAATCGCCATGGCCTTCCTTTTGCCCGGGGAACCTGTGGTTGACCAAGGTTCAAGCGAAACCGACAGATACGAATGAAAGACTTGCTTTGTGACACCAAGAACCTCGGGGATGTTTCCTTCGGTGAGAATACAGTATGAAACACCACTGAAGGTGGTACCAATGTCGAATGCCAATACGAGTTTGGTGGGTCCGACATATGGTTTCCGCATGGATTGTCCGTGTGAGAGTTCAAACAAATAACTGCAGTATCTGATGAGCCGCAATGGCTCAGATCCGAAGTTGCTATTGTTAAGTATTGTATGCTCGTACAAGGAGCCAATTGCCAGAATTCGCCGCAGAGAGGACAGCGAAAAATGTAGGACCAATCAAGGGATCAAAGGTATTTACAGATAATAGACATGGAGTACACCGCCGACGGTGTTGTACACAGTTTGTCAAAGAGAAATATACAGAGACAAGGATGAAAATCACGACTCTAAATAACATTAATTAGACATGAACAACCACGCTGAAATCGACATCGTTCCATGGATAGCATATACGTGCGTGAGGAATAAGCCAAGCAAAGATAATGCGAGGACAGATGTACGACCGTGACATTCCCCAGAGTGGCCCCACCAGCCCGTGATGAGCACAGAAAGGGAACCCATAGTGGTCGTCCTGATGGTTTTTTTACGGGAAGTACGGCACCGAGCAAGAAACAAAATAGTTGGAGTGGTTATCAGGGTCACCTTGTACATCTTCTTGTAGGCACTTGGTTACCTCTGAGCATGGGGCGGACAAGTCACCGGCGATGTTGAGATAAGCCATAGATACTTGTCTGGCGACTGTCGATACTGAAGCGGAAAAGGAACACGAACTCACCAAGATGTATGACAATACAAGAGGGCGGAACGACAGAACAGAACAATGACCTGCGTGGACACACGGACTTGAAAGAAGTTAAAGAAGAGAAATATACGCATACGCACCCTGTGGCCAATAGATAGAGCTTTAAGAGATCTATTCTTGAGATGTTCATAGTGTACCATGCCAAACTAACTCGATTTTAAACCTGTGAACAGGCATATTCAACAGATGACACAAAAGGTGTGATAGCAAACCAACCAAGAGCATGCAAAAACTCTACATGGCTGTCTGTGGCAACACGAACCTGAGGCGCGTCATTGCACTGACGCGAATGAACATCTCCCACGATGACGGGGAAGCTCCCCTCAAGAGCGACGCGATGATACCATAGTGGAGTCGACATGACCTTGCTCACTCCATTCCAATCTTCTCTAGCACAGGTCAGTGCATCCACCTGCAAGCGGTGTGTCCCTCGACATCTCTGTATCAGAGCACGAAAAGGCAACTCCCCACCAATCAAAACAGCGTCAAAAAATACTGATCCAGCTTGCTAAGGTAGTACGTGTGTCATACTCTACAGCCGTACACTAAGTACGGCCGACCCTCTGCATTCCATCTTCACTTTCAGACATTCAGAAAGCTCAGCAACGTTCAGGAGCCGGATGCGCATGTCATTGACGACTATACCAAGGTACGTATGTTACGAACATTGTGCACAACATACTGTCTTTGTGACTCTGGATATTTCCATAGAGACCCTCTCCGTCTCATCCGTTTTTTTCAACCCCGATGCATGACCGCTGGGGTAGAAATCCTGTCGTGCCAACTGTGTAGCGTATCCCAGATCCTCGCGGAAACACGTCGTTCGAGGCAATGAGCGTGACAATGTAAGCCATTCTTTCTTCTTGCATGGTGACGAAGGGTAATTGGAACGCATGGGTGATGAACTCATGTACTATAAGTGCTCGTCAATCTAAACAAAAAGTACAAATACTATGGTTGGGAAGTAGGCTTGACGTCTCTGTGGTAATCCTTCAGGTTAACCTCCTCCAAGCCCCTCGAGACATGTTGAAGACACATATCTCACTAACCCAATTGCTTCAGGTCATAAGATCCTTCATCCTGCACGAGCACGAGTGGGAGGGAAGGAGAGGGGCGGAGATTACTCGGCAAAGGGTGGTAAGCTGTAAGAAAAGTGAATGAAATGTATGCACGCGCCTCATGGTCAGGATGACATCTTGCCTATATAGTATGCTCTAGTGTCATCAAACTCTCCCAGAACATAGCACAAGCTTTATGTATATCCCTAGATGTAATGTAGAGCCACACTTGTATCCAAAGGATATACAAAAGGGATACATTGTTATATATACGACTTATGATTAAGCAGAAAGTAGATATGGTGAATCAGCAACTGGAAATCAAACAAGGTATCCACATTCGAGGAACAGGAAACTGATTGAGAAAGTACTCATTTCAGGAAGCGGATTGTGAGTGGAGCTCTGAGCGATGAATCAGAAGACAAAATCAAGCAGGTTTTTAAGACACACTCTCGTGGGCCATTCTATCAACGAGTCAATGGGGAACACTAGAAGCTGTTGGTGCATAGCTTACCTTGCCTTGCCAGCTAAGTTTTGCCTGGAATTCTGTTAGCCCAAAGAAAATAGTAACAGTGAATTCTAGGTGATAGAACGTCTGGCCTGAACTTGTCTTCATTACCGCATCCTCCGCTGCCAAGTTTAAATCTATCTCAATGTTACAGAGCGTAGAGAAAGATGCTGTAGCATTGTGTCATTACAAGGACATGAAGCGAAAGAAGGCTTACATGGATCCTCATCTAGCCAATGCGGTGGGTTGGATAAATTACCTTGATAGCGCGCGAGATCCAGGATCACCATGCCAAAGTCCGCTGGATATATTTCCCTTCGAGATAATGATTGTTGGAATTTTACATCCTTTCCAACAGAATCACCCTTTCAGAGAAGTTCGTTTCCAAAAATTGTATAAGTCTTGTCTTCCGAAAGTGCGAATGACTGACCTTGCGAACTACCATCCTAAAGCTCCCCGGAACAATGGACCTGCTCGAAGGATCTCTGTTCCAACTGTCCCTCCTAAGGGTGTGTTCCACATTATCCTCACTGGCAACGGCGCTAGTGACCATGCCAAGTGTGGACTGTGAAATACGTGTAGCGACCAGATGATTTTCACGATCAACACGAGACAACACCGCCCCATTGGCAACCGCCTTGTTGCTAAATCCATATCAGCCAAATGCACAAGTATGCTGTCAGGTACGCACATGCAGTTATCTGCCCGGCAAATTTTAATGTTCTTGGCAACAAAGTACGATTGCAGTCGAGACCATACCCAATCATTTGTCGAAAAACCACCAACAAGGAATGCTATCTGACAAGGCGGGTAAGTGTTACGAGTATGTAGAGTAACGAAACAAACAGTAATTGGCCTTGTAGCGGATTTTTGTTGTCGCTCAAATGCACTGATGATAGCGTCGGTGGATTGATTGAAAAGGCTCGTAGCTTCTTTACTAAAGAACGCGAAGTCAGACAATCAGTAGTAAATGGCACAGGTCTGATGAAATTCTACCCAGTCAGCTTTAGTTTTGCATCTGAGATACTGTATTTCTGGCTATTCACCCGAGGACGGGCGAGTCGGAGATAAACCGGTTCTTCGTCATTGCGAACGACAAGCTTCGTTGTCTCGTCAAATTCGCGTGTATACTCGGCTATATTTCCACTACCAGGGTTCTCCCAGCCTTCAAGCTTTTCTGTCGTGATTTTAATCAGGATTGTTATGTACATATCGTTCGAGGAGTAAGCAACCCACTCTGTAAAAGAGCCCCTGACCGGTGGGTGACAAAGACTGAACCTTGTAGATGACCTGAAAGGGATACAAAAGGATAAGCAAGCGTTGGCGATCTGAAATAGCTGCATACACTCAGCCGGGGCCATCTCATCACACCGGATCGGGTTCGAAAACATTGAAAACATGCTCAGGTTGATAGCACCACCACCAGCGTCGATGATCACCACACCTTGAGGATCAGCTTGATAGTCGTTTGGTTGAGTATCGAGAAAGTGTTCGATACAATAGTGAAGGCTAGCTTCGCCCTCCCTTAGCATGTGAACGCGAGATCGCCCTTCGGGTGTGCTAGGGATCAGACCAGCACGCTCGATACCGCGACGATACCGCTGCTGCTGCAGTCCTTCCCAGCCATTCGGATGGGTAAAAACGAACTCAGCGGAATCCTTGATGGATGACCAGATAATTGTGGGGTGGCAATCTTTGATATGGGTTTGGGCACACTGGAAGAGATACTTGATGAAATCCGCAAGGACACGGGTGGTTTTTTTTCCAGCAGGGAGTGGGGGTAAACCGTTCAGTTTGTTGATGGAAGAAGCCATATGCTTCGGACGGAGGCGGAGTTTCCACCTAAGTCAACGTCCATCAGGTGCTAGGTTGAGTATAATAAAAGGCTGACCATTCAGCCTTTGTCCATCCCTCCGCCAGAGCGTCCACGATCACGTCTTCAGAGAGAACTTCAGCGCCGGCTGCTCTGACAGCACTCTTCTTGTCATAGTACAAGAGAGATGGTACCCTGGCGTCGCCATGGCCTTCCTTTTTCCCGGGGAAGCTATGATCGACCAAGGTTCAAGAGAAACCCACAGATACAAACGAAAGACTTTACCTTGTGACAGCAAGAATCTCGGGAACATTTCCTTCGGTGAGGATACAGTATGAAACGCTACTAAAGGTGGTGCCAATATCGAATGCCAATATGAGTTTGGTGGGTCCGACGTATGGTTTCCGCATGGGTCGTCAGTGTGAGGTAAAACAAACAACTGCAGTATTTGGTGAGCCGTGATAATCAAACTAGGGACGTAAGGATCATCACCTGGATCCGGAGTTGTTATTTATTCTATGTTGTATGCATGTATAAGAGTCCGACCGTTGGGACTCGCCGTAGCGAGGAAAGCGAAAAATGTAGAACAAATTAAGGGACAAAATGTATTTACAAGTGATACACTATGAGTACCGTAGTGGCTGATTGTTGGTGTTGTACGCAGCTGGTATTTAATCACAGGAATCACACCCGAGCTATCCGCAGTTGGTCGAAGAGAAATATAGAGACAAGGATAAAAACCACGCCGCTGAGTAGCATTAATTAGACGTGGACAACACACCCAAGTCGATATTGCTTCGTAGATCGTATATATATATATATACGTGAGGAATAAGCCAAGCATAGATAGTGCCAAAAAAGACGTCGTGACGTTCCCCAAAGTGGCCCCACTAGCCCGTAATGAGCACACAAAGGGCACTCATAGTGGTCGTCATGACGGTTTTTGCGGAGAGTATGGCACCGAACAAGGCACAAAGTAGTTGGAGTGGTTATCGGGGTCACCTTGTATATCTTCTTGTAGGCACTTGGTAACCTCTGAGCATGAGGTGGACGAGTCAATGGCGATGTTGAGATAAGTCACAGACACTCGTCTGGCGACTGTGGGTACTGGAGCAGAGAAGAGATATGAACTCACCAAGAGGTATGCCAAGACAAGAGGACGAAACAACGGAACAGAACATGTAGGCGAGGAATCAACCAAGCGTAAATAGTGCGAGAGATGTACGACCATGATGCTCCCCAAAGTGGTTATCTTCTCGTACATCTTCTCGTAGACTATGACAATACAAGAGGATGGAAGGACGGGGCAAAAAAATGACCTGCCGGGACACATGGCCTTGAGAGAAGTTAAAGAAGAGAAATATACGCATACGCACCTTGTGGCCAATAGATAGAGTATTGAGATCTTGAGAGATCTATTTCTTGAGATGTTCATAGTGTACCATGCCGAACTGGCTCGATTTTAAACCTGGGGACAGGCATATTCAACAGATGACACAAAAGGCGTGATAGCAAACCCACCACGAGCATGCAAAAACTCTACATGACTACCTGTGACAACACTTGCAAAGATGGCGGTAGTTCAGATAGCAGGGGAACGAACTGGTGAGAAGCGTGAGGTCAAACAGACTCGAGATAAGTACGAATTCTGGACCTGCTTTCCTCCTAGCTTCGCAGCCCTGGCCAGGTCGTGCATGCTGGTGAGCTAACGTGTCTCCACCACACAAATGAGCCGATCGCCATGATGCTTGCAATGCGGTTGGTAAAGAAGGGTCGGGGACTCAGTAACTTTGACACACCGGCGCTGAGATTACCAAGAAGATGGTTTCGTCAAGGTGGGGCGTCCAGTCGGAATGGTTGAGAAGAGGCGCATGGTAGCAATCTCCCACGATGACGATAGTCGAGTCGACATGACCTTGCTCACTCCATTCCAATCTTCTCTAGCACAGGTCAGTGCATCCACCTGCCAGCGATGTGCACCTCGACATCCCTGTATCAGAGCACGAAAAGGTAACTCCCCACCAATCAAAACAGTGTCAAAAAATCCTGACCCAGTCTACTCAGGTGGTACGTGTGTCACTTCGTGGTCGTACACCAAGCGCGGCCAACCCTGCGCAGCGCGTCCCGGATCCTGATAGAACCAAGTACACGATCTCGTCATCTGAGACCGGGAGCGTGACAACGTGAGTCATTTTCCCCTCTTTCATGGTGACGGAAGGGTAATTGGAGCGCACAGGTGATGAACTCATGTGCTACGATGCTCTTCCATTTAAACAAGAAGCAGCAAGATGAATTTGCTTTGTCCCATTCCATCATGTAACTGATCATAACGCTAGTGCGTCGGCTTACTTTAACATATCCAGAGCCACGCAGGATTACTCAAGCCAGATGACCAGCATGGCATCAGAAGCGCCCAGCTCGTTACCAACGCCGCAGGAACGCTCACCGTCCGTGTTGGGTGCACCATCGCAGTATATATCTATTCTACCAACACATCAGTGACAGAGTAACAGATCACAACCATCAACACGACGGAAGGATGTTGTGGAGGATACTAGGAGGGCAAGGAGCATCAAGTATGAATGAACGAACAGGTACAAACGTAGACGGTCACAAGTCGCGGAAAGACTTGGGCAGTGACGAGCTGGGTCATGCCTATTTGTGAGTCCGTTTCTCGACCCTTGTTCATACGATCTTTGATTCACTCATGGACTTTTAGGTTGAATTGTGGCGCGAATCGCGTCTTTGCCAATCATCGGGAACCAGGGTCAGTCGTATGGTAAGAATGCGACCGCCGCGCTTATCCAGACCTTTGGTAAGCCGTTCTTAGGCGGATGTACGCGGCAATAGGCAGCCGTTCATATCAAACGAAATAGGGTAAAAGGTCATGGCACACTTTTGCCAAGGATCTTGAGTCATTCAAATTGAGATGTGAGCACTACAGTTCATTGCTGGTACTCTGCGATCTGACTAGCTGAAACGAACAGATCATCATCGACAGAGCAAGTCAAACTTCTGGTCCACCCTCGATTAGACCCTTTGCGTTCCTTGCATAATATGTGACAACAGAGTGGATGGTTTGCCACGTGTCGAGTTTAATTAAACTGTGACACTTCCTATCTATAGTGCACGGACCTGCTCTGGACCCTCGATGACATGTCCTGACGCATCCATGACCCTGTGATCTATAAAGGCATATGACCCATGTAGTGAGCCCCGACCTTCTCGCGGGTCATCACGATGCATGCATCCTTGAGCTCACCTTGATTTACGTTCCTAACCCCCGATTTGAGCAGTGACCGTACCATCGTTGTGTTCACTAGATAACATCCCACCTTTAAGTGCCCGACGTGCAGTGTCGAGTTTGAGACATTGTGCCTCATAACACCCTCGAAGTTGAGCGAGCTGAGCGGTCGAACGGATCAAGTCGAGTCGAAGCCTCTCGACCTGGTTCGTGATGGTGGTGGTCTGCTCCGTTTTGGTCGCGTCTGCACGCTTCCACAGAGACTGGATGTGGCAAGAGCCACTTTCAAAGTACGATATCTCGGCTTGAAGCTCGTCGCATATGGCCCCGAGTTCGCAAGAATGTGCCTCATATTGGCGCTGGAGTTTGGCAAGCTGGGAGTTGGAATCAAAGAGGGCTTGTCGGTATTGGTCGACTTGTGAGAGGGCGATCCCGAGCTTTTCTGCCTTGGCAGAGTCTGCACGTTTCCACTCCTCGACTTGGGAAGTGAGCGACGTGATTGTGCGTTCATTTTGACTTGATCCCAGTTTAAGCTCCTCCGCATCCTCATCAATCCTCTTAGCGTCAGCCTCCGACATCTGAACAACGGGCTCGACATCATCCTCAGAAGCAACACGAGGCACTTCCTCAGGGGAACTGGGGTTGGTGCGAGGTGGAAACTGAAGCTCCTTGCGTTCGGGAGCTTCTGGTCCGCCCCCCTGGCTCAGCATGGAGAATGTGTTGGAATTCGTGTTCGGCCGAGGAAGCGAATCCCACTTGGCATCCTTCTTCGTGAAGACACTGCTGGGCTCCATAACCATCGTTGCAGCCTTGCTGGTCTCACCAAATTGTGACAAGTCCGAGTCATCTGCCTTTGGCTGTGATCGAATGGCCAAGCCTCTGACTGGACCCCAACCGTCAAGTCCAGGTTCCGTAGCTCGCTCGCCGCTGTGTCTCAATCTACCTCCAGACATATTGAGACGTCGATAGCTCTGAGCTTTGGAGACTGCATTTTTCCTTGCAGCCTAAATCTGATTGAGTCACATGTAATCACACAATGAGACACTTACAGCCTCGTGAACAGCAGACAGCGTGGTAGGCGTAATGACCGCACCGCGAGCCACCCATTTCCGATCGCGGAGCTCGATCATATCCTATCGCAAAGCAGATAAGGAAGAACACGAGAACACATGTGAACCAGCCAACACCTGAAGCATGAATTGCAAGCGAGAGCTAACTTTGAGGCTCTTGCAAAGCTCCTTCATCCGCGTAAAGTACACGTCTATATGGGCTCTTGCCTTGGGAACATCAAGTAGTCGACCAACTGTTCTCAACAACTGGCACAAGCTCTCAATTTCCTCCTCTTCGGGGCTTTCCACGTTGCCGAGGAGCTTCTTGACACACTCGTGCATAATGCGTTCCGTAAGCATCTGGAGCTTGAACAGTTCGCCAATGAATGTGATAAGACCGAGACCTCGACGTTTCGCCTTTTGAGCAGCGTGATACTCGTCCGAATAGAGTTCGCTCTCATAGCCCTTCTCGTTAGCTGTCTTGATAGCTTGATCGTCCGAGGCCACTGCTACTGTTGCTTCTTTCGCGGACCACCCACGTTCAAAGTCTTCCTGACAACGATTGAGAAGATACTTTCTGAATAATTGACCCCCCGCGATTGGCTTGCCCTCCGGGTTCCTGATACCGTCATCCTGGACCTCTGGACTGATCGTCTCCATCATCTTGCGGCACAGGTGCGCATACATTTCGCTCCAAGTGGCTTCATACGTAGCATATTCGAACACAAGCCTGACAACCTGGATCAGTGTCCGGCCATCCCTTTCGTTCTCACTCTTGTTTGCCCAGTCGATGATCTGATCAGAGATGGAGTCGAATTTCTCCGTGGTGAGTTTGTTGAGGAGAGATCTGACTTTGCGGACCACAGGTTCGGGGGATTCGGTATCAGTGGGACCTGTTTTGCGAGCGATACTGGTGGCAATCCAACGATTTGCAGACATTTCGAGGGGAGCAGCGGGCTCGAGAGCAGCTCCGAGAGTAGACATAACGCTGAGGACACCGAAGCGTGTGTAGAAGTACACTTGGCGCCTGACGGAGTCGGCGACCAAGGTGTAGATACTGAGTATGTCAGGGACCCATTTATCTACGCGATCAAGTCATCCGGATACATCCGATCCGTTTGTATCGTCGTGTCGTTTGTACGAAAGCTTGAATCATCTCCCTGCTGAGAAAGGGGGACCTTGTCTTCATCTGTATGCGTATCGCTACACTCACTCGGCGTCGGTTACTGCCCATCGCATATCCACCTGGGCTAGTAATATTTTCTTTGGACAGCACGTCGTAGCGGCACTGACGCGGCGTAAATGATAAACATCTCCCACGATGATGGGGAAACTCCATTCAAGCGACGCGACGACATCACAGTCGAGTCGACATGACCTTATTCGCTCCATTCTAGTCTTTGCTGGCTCAGGTAGTATGTGTCTCACACTCAGCGGTCGTACACCAAGCGGGGCCGACCCTCTACATACCGTCTTTGCGTTCAGACATTCAGAGAAGTTCAGCAACGTTCAAGAGCTGGATGCACGTGGCATTGACGACTGTACCAAGGTACATATGTTACGAACATTGTGCACAACATACTGTTTTGGTGACTCTGGATATTTGCATAGAGACCCTCTCCGTCTGCTGTCCATTTCTGTCAACCCCCGATGCATGACCATTGGCATGGAAATTCTGTCGTGCCAATTGCGTAGCGCGTCCCGAATCCTGATAGAAACAAATACACGAACCCATTATCCGAGGCAGTGGGCATGACAACGTGAGCCATTCTTCCTTCTTGTATGGTGACGAAGAAGAGTGATTAGAACGCACAGGTGATGAGCTCATGTGCTACAATGCTCTTCCATCTAAAAAAGAAGCAGCAAGATAGATTGACTTTGTCTCATTCCATCATGTAACTGAATTCAATGGTCATAACGTGCGTCGGCTTACTTTGACATATCCGGAGCCACGCAGGACTACTCAAACCAGATAACCAGCATGGCGTCAGAAGTGCCAGCTCGTTACCAAGACCGCAGGAACATTCACCATCCGTGTCGGGTGCATCATCGCGACATACATTTAGTCTACCATCTCATAAGTGACAGAGCAACGGATCACAAGTATCAACACGACGGAAGGATGTTGCCGAGGACACTGAGTATCAAGTATGAATGGACGAGCAGGTACAGGCGTAGATGGACAGAAGGAGCGGAAAGACTTGGGCAATGGCGAGCTAGGCTATGCCTGTCTTTGAGCCCTTTTTCTCCCCCCTGTTCATATGATCTTTTAATTCAGTCATGGACCTTCAGGTTGAATTGTGGAGTAAAGCGTGTCTCTACCGATCATCGAGAACCAATGGCAATTGTACAGTAAGAACATGACCGCCATGCTTAGAGGCTTGAGTGAGCACTTCGAGAGTCGTTCAATAGATGGCCGTTCATCTCCGACAAAATAGGGTAAAGGTCATAGTGCACGTTTGCTGGGAATCTTGAGTGAGAGGTGAGCACTACAGTTCATTGCTGGTGCTCTGCGATCTAACTAGCCGAAACGAATAGTACATCGTCGACAGAGCAAGTCAAACTTCTGGCCCTCCCTCGATTAGACTTTTTGCGTTTCGTGCTTAATACATAGTGGATGGTTTGCCACGTGTCGAGTTCAATCAAACCATGTCATTTCCCATCTATAGCGCACGGACCTGCTCTAGACCCCCTTGATGATGCGTCCTGACGCTTCCATAACCCTGTGATCTGATAAAACCATGTGGCCATGTAGTGAGCCTCGATCTCCGCGTAGGTCACCACGACACATGCGCCCTTGAACTCACCTTGATTTACGTTCATAACCCCGATTTGAGCAGTGACCATGCCACCGTCATGTTCGCTAGACAACATTCCGCCTTAAAGCGCACGACGTGCAGTGTCGAGTTTGAGACATTGTGCCTCATAACACCCTCGAAGTTGAGCGAGCTGAGCGGTCGAACTGGTCAAGTCGAGCCGAAGCTTCTCCACCTGATTCGTGATGGTGGCGATCTGCTCTGTTTTGGTCGCGTCTGCACGCTTCCATATGGAGGTCCAAGTGGCGCAAAAAATAGCGCACACAAATGAGGGTAGCGCGCGCAAATCG
This sequence comes from Fistulinella staudtii, assembly GCA_038094235.1. NCBI lineage: Eukaryota > Fungi > Basidiomycota > Agaricomycetes > Boletales > Boletaceae > Fistulinella > Fistulinella staudtii. The sequence continues at coordinate 40,225 of JBBPTS010000027.1, read as the reverse complement.
AGTGGGCACACGATTGCGCGCACACAAAACGACGGGGTAGTATGCATAAAACAAGACTGGCCTGTTTTGGAAGGCTAGGTCATTGAAGAGACATTCAGCCTATCGAGGCACAAAATGTTGACATTCTACACTAGACAAAACATGGTGGTAACGGATCGTAAGTAATCTGCATGTAGGGCGTGAAAGCCGGCGTCCGTTTCACAGATAGGTCGTGAGGATTGCGAGCAGCACATTTGCAACGTGGATGGGTCACCTGCACTATTGGCGATTCATTCGGGTCGCAGATGAGTTGTGAGGGCCAGGAGTAATGCATTTGCGACATAGATGGGCCACTTGCACTGTTGGCGACTCATTTGGGTCGCAGATGGGTTGCCTGTGCTATTGGCAACTCGTTCGGGCTGCGGATGGACTGTGAGCCTGGCTGGGAACAACGTGTTTGCGGCATAGATGGGTCATCGGTCATCGATTCATCTGCGCCATTGGTGGCTCGCTCGGGTGACAAATGGGCTGTGAGGGCCAGAAGCGACACATTTGCAACGCAGATGGGTCGCCTGCACTGTTGGCGATTCATTCGGGTCGCAGATATGTTGTATGGACCAGGAGAAACGCATTTGTGATGTGGATGGGTTACCTGGGCTGTTGTTAGCCCCCTTCAGGTCGCAGGTGGGCAGCGGCTGATGTCACACTTGTCGTCGCAAATTCAACAAGTTCGAAACATTCACCTACCCACCAGACTCCCCCTCAACATTCACCATGTACCATGGTGTGCCACCGCAACGACCGTGATGACCTCAACGACGAGGACGATGCGGGAGACGCAATCGTGCAACGTTGTCCAACGACAATGGTAATGGGGACACGGGTGACCCGATGGCGTGCCATGTGCCATTGTCCAATGACGATGACAGCAGTGGGTGCAGTGTGCCACCGTGACGACGAGGGTACAGGCCACGCAACGACACACCAATGTTCCTTGACGATGATGGTGAGGGTCGATGGGTGGGTCATGACATGACCACAGTGACGATGGCAGCAGCTGACACGGTGTACCAGCACGCAAAGACCACGACAACCTCAACGATGACGAGGACAGGTTCAGCACGCTGTCATAACTATCCCCACCACCACGACGACGATGCAGAACATACAACGGCATGCCAGCATCCAGCGACGATGAGGGAAGGAGGACAGGGAAGTCGGCCTAGAACTACAATCACGACGGTGACGGGTGTGGTATGCATGCCACCTCAACCAGCAATCGTGTACCACCATCCAATGAGGGCAACAAGGGGGAGGAGAAGAGGATGGTGATGTCACACCATGACAATGATGATGATGCGGATCGTGCAATAGCGTGCCAGCATCCAACGACGAAGGGAGAGGATAGGGAAGCTGCCCCACGATCATGACTAGAATTGTTAGAACAACTGTAGTATCCGTCCAGACAAAACTAGAGTATTGCGCAACCCCCATTTTGCATGCAACTACCCTGTCATTTTGTGCGCGCAACCCCACCACCATTGTGTGCGCTGCCTGTCCATTTGTGTGCGCAATCGCTTGTTTTGTGCGCGCGCAATTTTGCACTACTTGGGTCCCCCATCAGCGTCATTATGCGTGCTACCTGTCCTTTTGTGCGCGCGATCGACCCTTTTGTGCGCGCAGACACTCATTTGTGTGCGCGGATTTTTGCGCCACTTGGACCTCCATTGACTTCCATATAGAGAAAGCGCCATACTCTACCACAACCTAACTCTACCACAACCTAAACAATCTCCAACACTTTCGCTTGGACAGCGGCGAGCTTTTCAGTCCTATATGGAATCCCTGGCACCATGATCTCGTGCTCGGCGGCAATGCGCCTGAACTGGCCGTTGCGCTGCTGCTCGACCAGGAGCGCATTGAACGGACGTCCAAGTCGGGCGATAAGTCGAAACGCCGTAGTAAACCCGTCAATCTGTGCAAAATGCTCGGCATGCAAAGGAGAGGCAACCTCTTCCGAACCTGCATCAGAGCTCGCCTCTACCTTGGCTTCGACTTCGACTTCGGCTTCGGCGTCCTCATCAGAGCCGCTGGCGGACTCGGAATCCGATTCGTCACCCGAGAATTCATCCAGAGGATCACGGAGATCGTGCAGCCAGGGATGTATAATGAACAGTTCCTGCGGTCTCCGTAACGGGATCGGGTCGGCTGTCCTGAATTCCACTTTCCCAAGCAACGGAACCAGTGCGCGATAGGTCCTCAGAGCGATATCCAACTCTTCTACACCAAGCCTCGTAACGGAGAAGACCAAGCATGGAAGCTGCAGACAACGGTTCAAAATTGTTGGGCGAGGAAGACGGGTTATATTGGAGTAGAGTGATAGAGCACTCTCTTGTGACACCTTCTCACGCACCTGCGCGACCAAGGAGTCTAATTCCCCGCCTTCTGTGGCCTGTAGGGTGTGAGGTGTCCGGCTATAGACAGAAAGAGTATTAGGAAGGGCGGAGTTATACTCGGATGATTTCCCAGTCCAGGCAATGACGGCTGTGTCTCCGGAGCGAGAAAAGATATCTTCCAAGAGATAGCCCAATGCTATTTTCCCGATCCCATATCGAGGAACGATGTCGCTAGAGAATATTCCAATCAAGGAATACGCGTGATCCTCCTCCACCGTCGCGTTACGCGTGGACGCAAGACGTAGTTTCTCCCGCACTCCTAGATCCTTTGGGTGAAAACTAGCGATCGTCTCTGCCGCGACGCCCATAGCACGAGCTAGTTCCTCCTTAATAGCCGGGGATTCCTTATGGTTGCTGGACGTATCGTTGAGGTATAGCTTCCAGTTTTTGTTGTAGAACCGAACAACTTTGGACGCGAGTAGTTCCTGAAGCGGCCAAGCGCGCGTCATCCACCTGCTCTCTGTCACGTTTTCGAGTTCGACGTCTGAAAGATAAACTATGGTCTTTGCAGCTCCTGCATACCAGTCGTACATGGAAATAAGAGATCGGCTCAGGACTGCGCTGGTGGTCTTATCAATACAGCAGGTGTCTGACCATGCCCATCTGGTATTGCCGTCTTCACAGGCAGTGGCGCAGAACTTCTGAAGTTTCCTGTTTAGCGGTGAACTATCCAGATCCCAGACGGAATGGGCTCTTTTCAAGTCTGTGAACGTTGGCTCTCGTCCGTCCCATGTATGCGAAAACATGACCCATTTGAAGTAATTGGTAACTGCGTAAACGATGTCCGTGTCTTGTGCTTTTCCGACCACGACCTCATACAAAAGTTTTTTGAAAGGTGACTCTGATTCGGACTCAAAGATCCGGACGCGTTCGTGCGTGTCGCACAGGTGGCCACTCGAGACATCGATGAGGACAGTTGGACAGCGCTTGAAGATCTCGGAAACGACCTTGCTGATAGCAGCCCTTGCCTCTTCGATCGTAATTGTGTTTTCTCCTATTTCCAAAGATCCATGAGTACGCTGATCGCAAAATATCACCCGTGCGTACGACGCATACCATCATTTAAGGATGTCTCCATAATACTAAGGACGTCTACTGCTTCGCTATAGCGCCTTGCGCTGTAAAGCGCGATATGCTTTCTCTCGTGCAGCCAAGCGTCGCTCACATTGGATACGTGCGATTCTCTCTTGAACATACTCCAAGGTTCTGGCCCTTTTTGCGATATGGAAACACTGGAATCCTGAGAGGAGGCGATTAATTCCAGCTGAAGGTCTGCGACCTGCTTCGTGAGAGCTGCGATCCGATCCGTTTTGGTAGCGTCTATATGCTCCCACTGCTCGAGCTCTATAGTAAGAGAATCGACATTGCGAACTTCATTTTCATGAACCCACCTTAGCTTGGAGATCACTGCGTATGGCATCGAGCTCGTGCTCATAATGATTGGTGATGGAGGCAATTGTGCGATCCTTCTCGACTATCTGCGCCTCAAGTTCTTTCGTACGCTCTTCGTATTCCGTCGTCATAAGATTCATTAGGGTAGCTACATGTTCCATTTCTTCGCGGCGCAAATGTTGTGTGTGGAGGAACTTCTCTTGCACAACTCTGTGCACAGATACTGGCGATATCTCGGATCTTTGGGGACGGGATGTCTTCGAGGTGGAGGTAGGAGAGGAAAATGGACCAGCTTTAACATGGGGAGAGGGACTGCTATGATCAGGTGATGGTTTCTTCGATAGAGACCGTATAACACCTTTCCGCTGACCAAGGGTGGCCTGAGAGGCGGTGTCGAAATGTTCAACATCTTTCTGCCTTCCCTCATCATCAGTGATTGGAGTAGCAGTGACATAGCCAACGGTGTTATCTAGTGCTCCAGCTTGTGAACCAACAGTCTCGGGGCCAAACGCTACGGGACACGGGTAGGCGGACAGACCGGAGGGGACAGGAATGGAGCTTCCTCGCTCTTACCGGATTCTTGGTCACCGGGGACCATCTCTACAGTATCGACCGCAGGCTGTTTGTTTTCAGATGACCTGGGCTGCCGTTTAGATGATTGAGATTAGACGAATCCAAACAAAGAGCAACCGTCTCATCACCTTGTCGTGTATATCGATTCGTAGGTTTGGAGACATCAGACAGGAACAGGCTGTTCTTCAATCTTCCGAGGTTGGTACTGATATCGGGGCTAGTTTGAGATGGTGATATTAGCAAGTGCTGGTGCAGATACCCCGGGGTCTTTTCTAGACCGCTTCAATTCTTCGCTAGAGAGGACAGATATATGTGTGGTGTTGCCCACTGAGGGGATTGACGACGGTAAAAGCTAGAGGGTTGAAGAACTATAGCCTATCTATCCGAGCCGCGGTTTCACGGCTCTTGCCGCACACAGGATTTTTCTACACGACGATTCGGACTCCGGCTTTGTATTTGTGCAACCTTGGCAAATCGCGGTAATGGAGAAGAGGAATGACTTCTCTAGGGTCCACAATTGCACTACTAGGAGCTTATTTGACCTAATGCCTCAAATGCATCCAAATTGCTATGTACCAGGCATCATGCATCACCAGCTATGATATATAGATAATGTCAATCGCAAATTATCCATGTCAAGTAGTTGCTCGATATACCTCCTTACACGCAACTAATCATTCTCACGCACTAGTGACTCGATGGACTATGAGTCAAGGATAGGTTGGCTACCAGTGCGACACCACCCACTAGCAGCACCTACAAGACGCAAGAATGGCCAGCATTTAAACATACATTACCCTAAATCGAGCTAAATGATCGACAGCGACTACTGAGAAAAGCAAAGAAAAAGATATAATAAAAGGATACAAGGATACGAGAGCGTAAAGGTTAAGCTCAGGTAGCGCTACCACATGTACACCAGAAATCGCCGGCATATCCCTGCATGAAAGATATCATCCTAATGAAACTATCCTGTGAAACGGAACAGTCAGGATACGTTGATTCCTGTTTAACCCCGAAACGCAAGACTATGTGAGCCCCTTTGTATATGGGTCAATGCTAGGTAATTCGGCGCCCCCATAATTCCATGAAGGACACTGATTTCTCGAGATCAGTGGCGTGGCAATGCTGTGCAAAACGTAAGCCAAGCGCGTTACCGAGGCAGGCAAGTATTCGAGGCAGGTCAAAATGACCGTCAGGGACCAGCTTCACACTCTCCTCCATAATGGAAATTGAGCGGTCAAGGCCTATGGGATCCTCATTTTTCACAGAATGTAGACAGAGCGCATCCCCAAAGTGGGTCAGCAGTCGAGCTTTGTCGAAATGGCCCCTTTGAGGCAGCTTCAAAATGTCCTTCATCAAGACATCTGACCTTTCTAGAAATGTATGGATCAAAGGCTTGTCCATGTCGCTACCTGGGAGAAGTTTGATGGCGTCCTTGATTGTTTCGGCATGGTCCACAACATTGCCGCGGTATACAAAATGATTGCAGAGCGCGTTGACAAGGTATCCCTGAATCCAGGGCATATCAGGGTGGTCCCACGGGACAAGTTTGACGGCGTTTGCTATGGTGGAAATTCCTTTGGCGAAGTTGGCATTATCACCGCATAATGTGAAACGCAAAGACAATGCGTCGCCTAGAGAGGCGAGCATCAATGGTCTATCAGGATGGCCAATGGAAATGAGCTCGATAGCTTCCTCCACTACTGAGATCGACTTTTCGAGGTGACTGGGGTGACCGGTTATCTCAAAACGCTTGCGAAGCGCAACACTGAGATTTGTCAATCGAGGTGATTGATCGAACTGACAATCTGGAGGTGTTTGGGTAGACCGCTCTACATCTACGATCCACTCGTTGAGGTTGGCTAATGTTCCAAATGATAAAACACGATATCGACGGAGAGTTTGAGTGATAAGATCCGCAGCCCGGCGCTCACAGGTATTCTCGGAGCACGTCTCCTTGATTTCCGTGACGAGCTTCTCAATTTCCTCCGTGATAGACACATTACATTCCAGCCCCCCCTGGCGATATAGAAGAGCCTGAGCGAGGTGGAGTAGTGTCATAGGCCGATCAGGATGACGTCCTGTGCGGAACTCCAGCACCCTGCGATATCCAGTGATCGCCGCATGAGGTTCAGACCCAAGAGCCTGACTGTCCAGAAAGGTTGCCGTCGTGTGATTGAAAAGTGCAACGGGATAGCATTTGTGGTCAGGAGGACAAAGGTCCAACGCACGCCGGAAGGAATCAACACAATATTTCAGCCTTTCTACTCCTCCCCCATCGTGATACTGGACAAGTGCGTTGTGACCCTTGTCTGTTTCCTCAACGACACAAATCAAGTCATGGTCCTCGCACTCCCGCTAAGGAAGTCTGGTCAAGAAGGAACATGGGTCAAAGATAGAGCGCTCACACTGTTATTCCCATCGTCCAGATCAGAGCAGTTTGACTGCCGTTCTTCAAGAGTAATAAGAAGAGAAATACAAGAAGACGTATCTCTTTCTATCAGAGGGGAAAGAACTGCAATAATTTAAACAAACGCCATCGACACCAAAAGGCTTTACATACTTGTCATGCATCCATCCTCGGTCAATTTGCTAACACATGTCTCATACGTCCAAATTGGTTCGCCATTTCCAAGCGTCGGTTCAAGTTCGAAGGATGCGATGATTGAAAACTGGACACTGATCTTTGAATCGGTTGGCCTAAATGTCACCGGCCACTGTCAGTGTTGAGCCGGTGGTGTGTACAAGGAAATCACTCACAGCGTTATCTCATCATCCCACTTGACAGTTTTATCACGTAGCGAAACTGGCTTGCACTTGCTACTCCTCTTGGTACCACTAAACTGGATCGTGACGTAAAAGCCAACAGGCATGCGTCTCAGATGAGAGATGATGTTTTCCGCTCGCATTCCTGTGCGATGGTCGTTGTACTTTTTCTGATAACCATATGTTGTACCTACGTGTGATGACAAACTTCTTTTTATCCTCAGGAATGGCGGGAATGGAGAATCTCAATGTGTTTTGAGGGAGCACTGGCTTGTGCAAGCCATCGTCGGTCTCGTTCCCGTGTTTAATGCTGTTTACACGATTGGGTTAATACTGGAAACGTTGGTAGAATAAGTGGCCTACGTCTTTCTCCGAAGATGAATCACGTCTGGCGGATGTCAGAGATAGGCCAACAGCTGCTGTAATGAACGCTTACTATTAGAACTTGAGTCGCTCACATAGTGTTCTTCTAAGAACGTCCGAAATAGTTCCTCGTTAACCATGTTTTCAAGCGTCAATTCTTTCTGAAGGCATGCCCATAGTTAGATTTATGAAAGGACAGCGATGTGGAGCCAAACCTCTTCGAGTATACTTTGCCACTCGCTGTCATGAGTGATAGCGATTTGTTTTTCAGGGTTCTTGTACCCAAAATTTCAGCATACGGTAACGGACAGTAGTTCATCACACAAACCTTGTCCAGCAGATAACGGTTGATAATGTCCGATGGGTGAAAAGGCTTATGGAACTTGTGAATCTTTCGTCTGTTCGATGTAAGCAGCAGCAGTTACCAGAGATAATGCCGGAACACGCGTGACATCGGCGACCGAGGAAGAGTTGACAGATTTAGTTACATTGCGTTCCTCAAGCTTGGATAGGACAGAACCAAGCCAACGTAAGACGGGCAGAAAAATGCAGAACAACCAAAATTTCAATTCGGACCTAATGCTTCTTGGTTGTGCTGACAGTTTCTCGATCATAGGCATGTCCCATCCTCTGACTTCTATCTTGAAACCTGAAATAAGCACGGTTTGGTTTTCGCTGTCATTTCCTTGACTCTGTCGGTAGGAACAATGTACGCTCCAAGTGTATCCTCCTGTGTCATCGCGTTCCAAGATTGTGACCCCTTTAGTAACACTACGGAATGAGGCAAGACACCAAGACCGTGTCTTGTAAAAGCCGGTAATGAGATAGAGGGAATTGCGGTCAGCGTATCGACACCATTCGAGTGCATGCTCCTCCGCCAACTTGCCAAAAATTTTCTCCGGACCTTCCTTAAGTTTGAGAGATGTAGCTCCAGAAGGAAGAATAAGGATGGCGCCAGACGAAGAATCGGCAGTGAATTTGCAGGGTCCACTTATAATCGAGGTTAATTTAGTGTTCATCTGCATGTAGCATGGGATGCAAGATTACCTCTTAGTATTGCTCAAGTTATTGCCATGTGATCCATCCATGCCATTACAAATTACATGGCCAGCAGGAAATGCGTTAGGGAGAGGAGAAACCCGATCCGACTTCAACTTGGATTCTGACAGTCCAACGAGACCAGAAAGACCAGGCTTGTCTTGATGCAGATCGTGTTCTAGGGAGAAGCATATGTTGAAGAGAACTTCGAACATGCCATTCTGGTCGACATAGCCAATATCTCCAATGTGAAGCCCCTCGTCTTTGTAGGATAACGGGAGGCCAGCACCGGGCTCTGGAACCCATAAAGGATACCCGAAAGGCTGCTGTAGGTTCTTTGAGTATGAATTTTGCGGAGAGTCTGTCATGACTGAAGGTGCGTAGTAGGAGCTCGATTTTGAGATTCAATGGTGCCAGGGCGCTCAACGGCCGCACTATGTTGGGCTACGTGACGAACATGTGGCCCTAACCGGTACCACAAGGCAGCTTGCGCAATACTGACATGAAGCCTTGCAACAACTTGAGTCCATCGTCCCCTCGAGTAACCAGCCTCATGACAACAGATTTGGATGAAGTAGCAGTTTACGCTGACCAGAGGGCGCTGGTCGACAAGATCCTCGCGCGCTACTCGAGCGAGTTCACCTGTGAGTCCGTCGTGTTCACCACACTAGATTTCTTTTTCATACTATCATCTTATAGTATTCCGGGAGCTCCTTCAGAATGCCGACGATGCTGGGTCTCACAACGCCGAAATTCGCTTTGAAACTGAGGCGCGCTGCCAAGAGCGTGTACGGTGGTGTCTTCTTCTCATCTATTTCTTTTTTTCTTGATGTTTCTTCTGCCAGGTTGTGCATTGGACGCTTAAAAATGACGGGAAAGTATTCGAAGACAACGACTGGATGCGACTACGACAAATTGGTATGTCCTTATTTTTTTTTTTCTTCCTTTCCTGCGCTCACATATTTTGCCTTCACTCAGCCGCGGGCAATCCTGATCCAGATAAAATTGGCGCGTTTGGTGTAGGTAAACTATTTCCTACTCCACCCTTTTGCACACCATCTAAGGGGACTTTCGATAGGCTTTTACAGTGTATTTTCTGTGACAGACAAGCCATGTGTTACATCTGGAGGTATGAGGCTCTGACCTTTTATTATCTTGTCAATGCGACATTAGTGCAGGAGTAGAGACACGGTTCTACTGGAAGGACAATGACAATCAGGTGCGGTGTTGATCTTGTTCAGCGAGTCAAGCCCTTATTTCAATCTCAGTTGTACGCCTCTTGTCGTGACCTCCCCCAGAAAGACCATTGGACGACATTCAAAATACCGCTCCGAGAACCTCGCCCAATGTTGTCTATACTCGATCTCATGCGATTCCTTGTGTCATCAATTACTTTCGCGCTGAACTTGACAACGGTAGACATATTTTTGGATGACGTTTGTATTGGGCACATAAAGAAATCACCTCAGTGTTCTCGAACGGTTAATCTACCTAAAGATATAGAGTGGTCGAGCTATAATAGGATCATGCGCATGAAAGAGATCCAGTCTCATCGTGAGTACACATTGCGGCATCATGCCATACTGATCACCATTGACCAGGCATTGTGATTGAGACGAAATTCACCAATTCCAGGGCTTTATCCTCAGTGGAGACACTGGAATTTCAACTCGGTCTCACAATCTTCACTGTAGACGTGGAGGTTAAGGCCGATGAGAAACTCTTGCAAGAGTTATATCGCTGTATGAAGAAGGGGCTACCGTCTCAGCTGAAATACAGTTTGATCTATGTAATTTGTTTATATTGTTCCACTTTCTGAGGTGTACTGATTGTTCGTGTGGAGACTGGGAAAGATGATTATGATCGTAACTCTCTCAAGCTGCAAAACTACCATCCCGACATGAAATATATTTTCCGTGGACTTGTGGATTTCGAAGGGTATCATTTCACTGTACTCTTCCTTATTCAAGTCTGATTGGCGATTGTGATAGGGCCAAGTACTCACGCATCTTCATTGTGTGTCTCATCGTCAAGATTTCTTGCATTGCGACTGACAGTTTTAACAAGGGTCATGCTACTGGACAAACAACAAGCATCGGTGGCCATATGGCATCACGTTTTATTCCTACCGTTGAACGTGAATCAATCGATTTCGTGTAAGCTGACGTTACTCCGGTCACAAGTTACTCTCTGTCACTCACGCAATACCTTAGTGATCCTTATGTTTCTGGTGGGTATCTTTCGGACAATAACAATCCTGTCTCACAGTGTGTACTAGTCTGGAATATCGAACTTTTACGTATTGGGGGCTTCCTATGTCGTGTCGTACATGAGTTAGAACTCTCTGACATTAAACGTCTGTGGGAGGGAGTTGACGCAGGAGCTCCTTCCGAAGGATTAGCAAAGTCTCGGGACGATTTCCATCAGCGCTTTCTTCATGTTCTTCGGTTCTTTACCTTTCACGAATCCACGCCATCGCCAAAGGTGGCTCAGATTCTACGCGAGTCATTCTATGGATCCACTACGTCACCTGTGCGGCTTCTCTCTTCCATTGGAGTTTGCAAGGCTACAGAAATTAGGGCATCTGACCCACCAGTCGCCAGGTTCACCAACGCCATCCCTATGCTTTCTGATGAAGCTGCACGCATTATTAATAGTCAGCCTGGACAGTGCGAGATATCACCCGTATCAGTCCAGGAGGTCTTGCAGGCTCTTGACGGACATCCCCTCAGCGAGACCAAGTTAATTCATTGCCTCCAGTGGTGGCTCGAGTTGAGGCATAGCGATTCAAGCCCGCGTGCGACTGATTTGTTGCATGCGGTTAGCTTTTGCAGTGAAGGACAAACCTCGCTCTCACTGTCTCGAATGGAATATTTCATCAATACCAATGGTCTCGGTAGCCACATTCCACACGATGGACCTCTCCCTGCATCTCTTATTCCCTTGACCGTCAGCAGAAAATTCACCTCAGCAAACCTTATGGAACTCGGGTGGAGAGAATTCACAGTTATAGATTGGTTCCAATATATCTCGCGCGCTGACATCACATCGAGACATCCTGCTCAGGATATCATTCAGTCGGCAGATTGGGCTGAGCGTGTCCTATACACCCTGTCACGCGCGTGGTCTTCATTCACAGAGCAGCAATGTTCTGAAGTGAAACACATCCTGGAAAAGAATACATGTATCCCGACAGGCGATGGTCTGCGCTGCCCCAGCGACTCGTATCTTCCTGTTGCGAATCTCAGCCTACTGAGCGAATTTGGCTTGACGGTCGTCGCCCTTTCTCGATTCGACGTCGATAACGAGATGAGGACGTTGTTGTTGTATGTAGGGGTACAGACGCACGTTCCGTTGGAGCTTCTTTTTGATCGGTACGTGATACATACCACCCTGAACTCGGCTACTAACTCATCTTCAAAGGCTTCTGGAGACGAGGGAATGGACTGCATATGAACTGGCAAGCTACCTTGGCCGTTCCTCTTCATTAACCACGCAACAGATCTGCGCGTTGAGTTCATCAAAACGCTTCTTCAAAGAACGTTCCCAAGACACCATTGGCGACGAGTCTCGCTACTATGTCAACGACCTTTACCCCCCAATAGACATCTTCCGTCGACTTGACCTTCCTGTGATCGACTGGAAGAAGGGATTGAAATGGTTGGATACTTCAGCTGAAGGTAGGCACTCGGCTGACTCCTATATTATGCCCATGTTAAAGCTAGGGCAATATCCAGCGAAACTCTTGTATCAGATAGGTCTAAACCGGCACCCGCCTCTCGAGAAGATAATAGGGCTTTGCGCTTCGCCGAATGCACCACGAGAAAACGCATTCACCTTCTTTTGCAAGAACCTTCCATCGGTCTATGCCAAATACGAGTCCAATGACTTTCAAGATGTTGCATTTGTGCCAGCGGAGAACAAAGGGGAACCTTGCTGGAAAAGCCCCAAAGATGTACGCTAACATCTTTTTCTCATTGGATATTTACTTATACCCGGTTACAGGTGTTTTTGGGTAGGCGATGGAAGGTGCTTGGCCTTGCTGTTGTTCGAAGTGGCTATGAGAAAATGATCACTAGCGAACTGGGCGTTAGGCTGGGTATCCGGCAAAATCCGACGCCACCGGAACTTCTGTCCTTGCTGAAGATCAGCCCTCCTTGCTACGAAGAAGCCGGAGAGTGGTATGAATGCTTGTCCGAGCATATTCAAGGTATGTATCTTTCCTTTAAACATCTCCATCACTTGTCTTCTTGACACAATGCTAGTTTTTACGCAGTCTGACCTGGACCAAGCTGGAAAGCTGAACATTGTGCCGAAGACATCATCCAATTCCCGGGAATGGCTGGTCCCCACGGAGTGTTATCTGGGCCGCCCTGCGAACGAATTTCTCTCAAACTTATTTGTCTTCGTCCACTTTGGCACCAAGGCGAAACAGTTTTTGAGCGCCTGCGGCGCAAAGGAGGAGCCTTCCGTGAAGGATGTTGCAGAGAAATTGGTCCAGGATCCCCAATGGTTCTACAATCTTGCAGGATCGCCGAAAAGGTGTGTACAACAATGCATAATTCACGTTTCTAGTATTTACTATCGTAAACACAGCTTCCTGCAAAAACTGCGCGATCTCGCGACCCAGGAAGCATATATTCCAAACGATACCCTGCATCGTATGAGCCGGAAGCCAACGTTGCTTGGTGAACGCCGTCAGAGAGTCAACGGTCGGGAAGTATGTGAAATTGTCTACGATTTGCGACAGCCCGAAGAGATCGTCATCGTGGATGATCCTAGGGACTATGAACTATTTGGTGATGTCGCCTATGTGGCACCCCGCGAAGAACTACTTCAAAGTATGCAAGTTTGATTGGTTGTTGGACTATACTTATGAGTGGTGATAGCATTCTATAGCTCACTTGGCTGTCGACGACTAAGCAGTGTCATTCACGAGCGATATGAAACATCTTCTGCGGTGAAGGATACCGAAACCTGTGACAAGATCCGAAAACTGGTTCTCGAGCGGCTCGACTCCTTTTTGAAAAAGTACAGCCATTACCAATATGATCAGGAGCGAGACCTGAGATCCAAAAAGTTCAGCGTTGGCTTCTGCGAGAGGTTGCGCGTTCAGAAAACCCTCAACATTGGTAACAAGAAGACCACACAGAGTCAAGACTTGTGGGCTGTTACGAAGAGTGCCGATGATGGAAGCATGGAACTGTGGCTATCGAAGCATGGGAAGCAGGATATGTACGAGTGGGTATCCGCTTTCTATCCGCATCTCTCAACTATTCATGTTTCACCAAGTCTGGCGGCCTCCTTATTCCGACTTTTGTTCGGGGTAGTCAAAGACACCGATATCTTCCTTCTTGCAGCCACGTTTTCTTCTGACGTGGAGCTCCTGAAGCGAGCGGGGTTTGATGGTCGGTCCTGTATCTCTGTTTGGATGAGTCCCGGCGCGCTCACTCCAATTTTAGTTGACCAATCCTGTCAACAAAATCCATCCGAACTACTTGCAGATGTACCGGCGAGAGATGATGAGTCTGTTGTAGATCATCCTCACATTCTGGTGAATCGACCTGATGGCACGTTTCTGTTTATGCCTGGAGAACGGTCAGCTGATCTTAGCCTTAGACGACAAGCCCTCTGAACCGAAACCATCCTGTTCGTTGAAGGATGTCCCGGCCAGAAACGATGAGGTCACAAATTCGGCACCTCGTTCAGCAAGTGTTGCCATTGATGGAGACTCAGGTCCCGCAACCAAAGGTAGTGCAATTGCTGGCAATAGTTTCTACTCTTTGCTAAATTTTGCTATTGGTCAAGATCCCCATCCGCAATCAACGTTTGAATACGTTGCCTTTGCCATCTCAGATACCGTAAACAATGTCTGCGACGCGTACCGCAAGGCCAAGGGTAACCTCTCGCCAAATCCACCAAGTAAATCGGCTCAATCCAAGTGCAAATCGTAAGTCTCTTTACCTAGTCAAATGGGTTTCATTGCTTATCCCTGTCTAGCATTGCACGTCCATCCATTCAGCAGGATTATATACGTAAGTTATCCCAGCACATTTAAGGCGTGTTGTGACCTGTTCGTAGGGGATACTGTAGCCAGGGCAAGCAAGAGATACAGTCCAGGAAGCAGTCGACCACTTGACGACAAGGACGCCGTCGTTCAATTCCTAAGGCACAACTCTTGCAGCGATTTTGCACATGTCAACAATCTTTGGCCTATTGGTAAGTCTAGCCTTATTTGGCCTCTTTCCCTTGTTTACAAGATGCCAGGTATCACGCCCCAAGGTATTCACATTCATGTAGCCGGAGGTGATTTCGTCGCTTGGTGGTTGATGTGTGCCGGACGCTTACCATCATCTACAGGTGAACCTGACGTCTGCGCGTTCATCGCAGGCAAGCAAGAGCTGCTCGCTCGCTTCGTGTGTATCATCGTACCTGCAGCGTCTGCACACCAACTTTTGATGGAATGGCTACACGTTTTTTATGACGTGAATGGGGGTCCCATCGCGTTCAACTTGGAAGGCAGTATCTACCTCAACTTGCGATACTTTGAACAATGGCGTCAGTGTATTACCATTCTTTACCCGTGGGCACGCGAGCTAAATGGGTCTACTGTAGATGACGAGGATGTACGAAGTGGCCGGTTGCGCCGAGCACAGCGATCATGGTATGCTGTCTCCCATTCTGCGTTATTATGGCTGACGGGACTTTTTGTCCCCAGGTTCTTTGTGCTCGCTCACGAGATCGCACACAACCTCATCCCTTTGCACGACGCCGCGCATGCGTTCTGGTTTTCTGCCATTTGTGATGACCATATGGATGATTTTTTGGCGTCGATGGTCCCAGACGCATAGTATGCTCGTTGAAGGGAGGCCCACTCTCACCGTGTATGGGTTACTTTTGACTGGGACACGTCTATATTTCTGTTCAGTTATTTATAGGGTACCTGGTCCTCGTTCTATATATGCTGTTGCGGATAGCTTGAATGATACAACGTTTACATTTGCCAATGGTCAATGCTAGTGCCACCTCAAGCTTCTAAATCACCAACACTCTAGCAATGGCAAAAGCGATGATTTGATATTTCAGACCATGGTATAATGCGCTCGAAAGACAATATATACGCATACAAGCGACCCCAACAATCAAGCTATCGAGCTGCATCCCTATTCGCCATAGTACTCTCCAGTCCCAACGCGACTGCACTAACAGTGCTCATCGTCGGGGCTTATTCAAGACTGAACAAACCAGTCTGAACAATCAAGCTTGCCTTGACTCTGCTGGTGGTCAAGCATGGCAGAACGTACTCGTAGGTGGTCCCCCGCATTGACATAGATGGGAGGAAGTCAACATCTTTGGGTATCTTGTCAGCATCAGATAGGAACCCTTGTCGGTTTTGGATGGTTCGAGGATCCTGCATTGTATTGATTTGCAGTTCCTCGGCCACCAGCTGCCACTATTCAAGTTAGCTTCCGTGGACATTATTTTGGGCTGGACCTATATTCGATGGGAGGGGGTTCTTGGACGGGTTTCGATGTCGAGATCAACCGCGGTGAAAAGAGAAAGGTAAATAAATAAAGGACGAGACCCTGCCAAAAAAAAAAAAAGGAATCAGCGAGAGGAGGGACGTAGCAACAAAAAGAGTGGCTAGTCTCAGCGCACGGGCCGAGCAGGAGGGTAGCGTACTGAAAATGAAAGATATGTACTCACCTCCAAGGAAAGAGAAACCATATGTTCAACTGTTAGGATATCTCAACAACTATGTGCGTACTCCCCTACCATGTGGATGATAGCCTAGTCCACGTCGGCTGGCAGTGACCAATTTGAACCTCTTCCTACTGTCGATCATGGAACGAGGGGACTCCCAAGTGTGATGCAAAGGCTGCAGCGGCCACCTAGAGGTTGTTGACGGTGACTTTGAGTCGTGCAAGTAAATGACCACCTGAACGAAGACGCAAAGCTCGGAAATGGCCAGAAGCAGTAGTAATATGTTGCAAAGCGAGGGGAATAGAATTGATGACAAATGCATGTTAGGTTGGGACCGCGACTCGCTGCAGGGCTTGTCAAGGACAGGATCAACGTACTACCTGTTTACATTGACAGATAAGGTGGGGGAGAACAAACTTTTCAGTGACGAGACTCTGAGAACAAAAATAAGTCAGTAGGGCGAAAGGAGTGAAATGGCAGGATTCAGAGTGGACCACACCAGGAAGTCGAAATGGGTCACTGGGTAGGTTTCTGAACCGTGGCATCCAATTCTGAGTGTCGAATAACCCTTCGTACGATGACTAGGACGTGACAAGACTGTCATGCAGCCAAGCTACCGCAAGAGTCTGGCAACCAAGATAACTCCAGTAAAGGGCCGTTGAACTGCTCTTTTGCCGTCGTCACCGCAAATGAAATTCATGCAAGGTGCTCTCGCGAACTTTGGTGCATATATATGCCATCACTTCCTCATCCCCTTTGCAGACTACACCCAACCACATCGCCAAATTTTATTACCCTCGCAGTGGGTTTCCTTCATCCAGCGCCACAAATCCCCTAGTGTAGGTGCTTCTAATGGTGAGTTGTCGTATGACGATAAGGTTTGCAGCTGAAACAGAGCAGTCAGTTTGATCACATACGCCAACACTTCTGTCGCTCTGCATTTGCACGTGTGACCTCAAGAGGTTGCATAAACCCACGATACCCACCACACAGCAAACCAAAGAAAGTGGAACAGTTCAGCGACGACCAGTGATCATGTTCTCCTTGACCTCGAGTGCAACACTGAGTGAGACTCTCTGATTACTTCAGCTGGGAGGTTGCTCTCGTATGTTCATGGTGGTTGTAATCTCAAACACGATATGTCAGGAATTTTAATGATTCCCTGTGTCCGCGATCCCGATACCCAATTTCCCTTATGTATTATCATAGCACCACATCCGACCTCCCATACTATACAAATATACATTATCTTTGCTTTGAAGCACTCGTGGTGATGTGGAAAAAACTGAATACCACCGGGAAAACTGTAGCATCCCCGCTCATGCAACAGTGTTCTTTCATTAGACCCATCATGAGTATGAGCTCGTGGCACTGAGCACGAGAGCAAATTCGCTTATGGGGTCGATGCGATTCCCCTAATATCGAAACCATAGGCTGGGAATAACCAAGAATCTTCATGTTCGTGGATCACAACATTAAAAAATGATTCATTATGTTACTCAAAATAGATCAAAGGTAAACCAATCTTCGCAGTCCAACAATCAACAGCACATGTATGCCAGGCGCCGGAGTGCATATAACTATCATAGAATCAAATGAATTAACGCACTTGCATAGTCAAGACTCCGAGTCTACTAGTTTGGTCAGATACTATGGACAATACGAGCAACAGAAGTACAGAGAGACATGAGGCATATACAGTTAGAACACTAGGTTCATGTAAGCAAGGGAAGTGCGATGGTATGAGTCAGGTCTTGTCTTCCTCACCATCCTCGTCAGGCAGGTCCCATGGGGGCAAAACATCACATCACCTGGAACAGAGATGGATCAGCCAAGACACATGTATAAAGCGGACAACACTGACAAGCTGTCGCCTGTTAATTCACCATCTTACTGGTTCCAAGGATATCTGACCAACAGGGGGTCCTTCACGCTGTACAAGGGGGTGAATAGATTTCTTCCACCGCTGTCACATCCTTTGCGAAGGAAACCGCCATCGACATCGGACCACCATCTAAGGCTGCCGCCAGTGGTTACACCATCAATTGATTCGTCCGTGATAAGAGCGACGGAAACCTGATTTTGAGCCCCTACACCACCCAAGGTTGTTAGTAACATAGACCAAGGGAAAGAGTGGCCTTACATGCATCCGAGAGGTACATGCAGTATGCAGGACACATGTAAATACTTGTAACAATAATTTTTTTAGCTAACTTGTCCACCTTATGAAGGTTCTCCAGCGCTCTATTTTGCGGGATGTAGGTTAGACGAGGGCGGTGCATGATAAAGATGACCTCGCCGCCCCTCTCCGTTGACCATTTCCCCTGAAAGGCTACCTTGGGCAAGTTGCTATTCAGGCTGTGTAGCTTTCATGAGAATTATACTGTGAGGCACAAGAGCTACGCACATGTTCATTCCTGAAATTGAAGTAAAATCCCGATGTGTGACTTCATCTGAAGTAATAATGAAATCATCTTCCTCTGGTCCTTGTTGCGGTGGGTAATCGGCCACCTTGATATCGATACCATGTTCAACTAGCTCTTTCTGGAAATCATCATCATAGATATTGCCCTCCACAATGAGATTCCCGTTTCTACCAACCGTACCATATGCACCAACCTGCGATCACAAGAGCAAAAGTACTCAGGGTTCTGGAATCAATGCCATGACATGATGGAACCCACTTTAATGTCCGTACGTGGATCCCAGTTGACCCATTTGGAAGATATTTTGTGGATGAGATCAATGTATCTGCGTTGCAAGCAAATTGTGTGCGAAAGCAAAGTACTGGTGCGCCAAAACAAAATGCTGAGGCGCGAAAGCGAAGGGCTGGTGTCCGGAAGCAAAGCTAGGTTGGACCGATACCTGGGCTTATTGTGGTGCCCATTGGGAGTGAGCTTAATTGCTTGCTTCTGCACAGAAACTGCCTCTTCAACGTCAACTCGCTTGAACTTGCGAAGATTCTCGAAGCCTGCATCAAGGGAGAGAGCAAGGCTATTCAGATATTCAGGTCTGTCGGGATGATGCTTAGGGATAAGCTTGATGGCATTTCGGCAATGTGAAACTGCGTCTTTGAGGTTGCTTGTGTCACAGAGGCACAAGAAACGAATCAAAAGAGAACTAGCAAGAATGATCAAACAACCAGCTTTGTATGGGCTCGCATGAGGAAGACGTGTCACAGCATCTCCACAACTTGAAATTACTCGCTCAATCTGGGTCAGGTCCGTGATAGAACGGAGGCTATTCGGCAGAGCAGGATGAATTGTCGGGATAAGATATACCGAGCATCCGGTCACAGAAATCGACTCGTCAAGATCCAAAGAGTTGCTGTGGATGAATTTGACTAGAAGTGCAACACCCAGCTTGATGAACATCCGGGGTTTCTTGACATACCCATCTGGTGCAAGTTTCACAGCGGTTTCTATCATAGAAACTGAACGGTCGAGGTCAGCGACATCGCCACCATGTTGTACGAAGTAAACACAGAGTGCAAGGCCAAGGGAAGCGAGCAACCAAGGCTTGTCAATCTGGTCACCTGGAACGAGTTTCAGGGCCTCTTCGATCACAGCAATAGAGCGTTCCAGATCAGCGACGATTCTGTTCTGCGCAAAATGGGTACAGAGAGAATCAGAAAGAGAAGAGAGGATCCGGGGTTTATACAGATGGCTGTTGGGAATAAGTTGCAGAGCTTCTTCTGTCACAGAAACTGAGTTGCCAAGATTGACAATAACACCGCCGTGTACAAATTGCGCATGGAGTGTTTCGCCGAGGGAGGCAAGCAGGTAGGGTTTGTCCAAATGGCCCTCTTGAACAGATTTTATAGCCCTTCCCATGAAGGAGATTGCATTATTGAGATCGGCTACATCACCGTGCTGTAAGAAACGTTCGCGAAGTGCATTCCCAAGGAAGGCAAGTATCCGGGGCATATCGAGGTAACCATCTGGTGCAAGCTCCCTACCCCTCTCCAACATAGAAATCGAGCCAATGAGATCAACGATGTTGCCATTCCGCACAAAGCGTGCGCAGAGTGAGTCGCCCAGGGAGGCGAGAATCCAGGACTTCCCCAAGTGGCCATCCTGAGTAAGCTTCACGGGTCTCTCCATCAATGAAATTGAACTAGAGAGATCGGCGATATCGCTTTCCCGTAAGAAACGTGCATGGAGTGCTTCGCCCAGCGAGGCGAGAACCCATGGTTTGTCCAGATGACCCTCGGGGATGCATTCCATAGCATCTGCCATCGTGGTGATTGAATAGACGAGGTCGGCGACACTACCCTCGCCACAATGTACAAAACGAAGACAGAATAAACTGCCAAGAAAGGCACACACTCGAGGCTTTTCTATGTGGTTGTCTGGGATGAGTTTCAAAGCAGCTTTGAGTGCAGATATGGAGCGTTCCAGATCGCAGATATCACCATGCTTCACATAACGAATACGAAGCATCTCCCCAAAAGAGATGAGTGCATGAGGCTTCTCCACATGGTCAACTGGGGCGAGTTTCAGAGCTTGCTCTATCATTGAAATGGGTGGGTCGAGATCAACAATTGCGCCAGCGTGAATACACTGCACACGGCGTGCATCGCCAAAAGAGGTGAGAATCCGAAGTCTAGTCAAGTCCTCCTCTGAAATGAGTTCCATCGCTTTCTCCGTGAATGAAATCGAGTTGTTGAGGTCAGCGATAGCACCGCATAGTACAAAGCGCATACGCAGTGCGTCACCAAGTGATGCAAGCATCTGGGGCAGGTCTCTATGATCACTTGGAAAGGACTTCGCAGTGTCCCCCATCATTGAGATCATGTTGTCTAGGCCAGAGACATTGCCACATTGTATAAAACGCAGACGGTGTGCGTTACCAAGGGTAGTGAGCATCCTCGGCCTATCAAAGTACATGCTTGGTACACGCTTGAGGGCATCCTCGACCACGGAAATGGTATTTTCAAGGTCGTCAAGATCACCACACTTCACAAACCGCAAAGAGAGTGCATCTCCTAGAAAGGCAAGGATACTGG
The DNA here is from genome assembly GCA_038094235.1 of Fistulinella staudtii. NCBI lineage: Eukaryota > Fungi > Basidiomycota > Agaricomycetes > Boletales > Boletaceae > Fistulinella > Fistulinella staudtii. Next base: position 18,943 of record JBBPTS010000027.1, on the reverse strand, counting down.
GTTTGTCGAGATGGGTATCTGGAACCAGCTGCATAGCTTCCTGCATTATGGACATGGAGTTTTCAAGGTAACTGAGTTGGCCAGTAATCTCGAAACGCCTGGACAGTGCGACACCAAGTTTGATTAGTCGGATTGGCCTATCGAAGGACCCATTAGGGACCATTCGAGCGGACCGATCCAACTTCGAGATCAGCTCGTCAAGTTCAATCAGAGTCCCAGACTTTATGACTCGGCATAATTCAAGTGTCTGAGCTATGAGGCCTGCAGCTCGGTGCTCATAGCTGTTCCCGAAGCAGATTCGCTTAATCTCCGCCATAAGCGCCTCGATTTCATCCACAATGGGTTCGTCCTGAATAATCTCGTAACGATATAAAAGAATCTGAGTGAGGTGCAGTAATGTTCCTGGTCGATCTGGATGGAGACCTAGGCGAAACCCCAGCGCTCTGCGGAATGAAGCAACCACGTCATCGAGTTCGGAGAATATTCCGTAGACCTGACAATTTATGAAACTTGCGGCTGCATGATTAACCAGCGCGGCAGCGTAACATTCATGATTGGGGGGACAAAGGTCCAACGCAGCTCTGAAGGACTGGACAGATTCGTTGAGCTTCCCTAGCCCTTCGCCTCTGTGATATCGGAGAAGTGCAAGATGCCCTTTGTCTGTTTCTTCTATGATTTCAGCCTGTAATCGGTCCTTGCACTTCGACTAAGGAAGTTCATCAACAATGAATATATACATTATATGCCCAAGGTGCTCACAACGCCGAGATGCACATCAGAGAAGTAGTGGACTAGTTGTTCTTCGAGGGTTATAAGGAGTGAAGGACAAGGTGATGTTTCCTCGCTCGAAGCAAGAAGTACTGCACCAATTATAAGTGCGAGCCACCCAAATGCCAAAACACTTGGTACGTACAATGAGTGGCTATTCCCCCAGCCAACTGTCCCATGCTCGCCTCTAGTACACAGATGGTCTCTCCACCTCCAAGTATCGGCTCGAACTCGAAGGAGGCAATGAGTGAGAAACGAATTGTATCCGTCGAATTTATTGGTCTAATCCTCACGAGTAAAGAGGTCAGTTATTAAAAAGTTCGAGGAATCACTTACAGCATGAACTCGTCGTCCCACTCAATTGTGTTATTGTGGAGCGAAGCTGGCTTACATGTGCTTCTTTTCTTTGTGCCATTAAATTGGATAAGGACATAGAAACCGACAGGCATGCGTCTCAAAAGGGGGATGATGTTCTCCGCCCGCATGCCTAGAATGCAATCGTTAAACATGTTTACGAGTACATGAATCACATATACATACGTGTGATTAGGCGCCGCTGGCCGTCGATAACAGCAGGAGCCAAGAACATTTTGGGAGTGAACGCTACCCTGCGCGCACAAATGCTGCCTTCGTTTTGGGGTCCACTACTATCGTGCTCGGGTAACATCCCAAACCTGGCGGAAGAGGAGCTTACCTCTTTCTCCGGAGATAAACCACATCTGGCAGACATTAGAAACGAGGTAAATGTAACAATCAGACCCTTACCATTACCGTTCGAGTCATCCATATAGTTCACCTCCAAAAACATTCGAAAATGATCCTCTTTCGCCATGTCATCCAGAGATAAGGCACCCTGGATGTATAGGTGAGCCATAGATGGGCAGTACCGGTGAGATAAGACACGTACCTCTTCGAGCATGCTTAACCATTGGCTATCATGAGTGATGGCTACCTTCATGTCCGGATTCTTTGCAGCTCAAAATTTAGTGTGCGATAACGCATGGCAGTCTGCCGAACAAACCCTGTTTAATAGGTAGCGATTGATAGTATCCGACGGGTGGAAAGGCTACGGAATCGCCCTCAATCGTCTGTTCTGTATTGTACAGTGAAAGCACGTACCTGAGATAATGCTGGAACACGGTTGACATTTACCCCAGCGCCTATTCCCTCTTGTCTGCCACGGTCCCGCTGCTTGTACACACCGAGTCCCGAGGCGATCTGCCGCAAAAGCAAAAGCAGAATGCTTAAAATAAAACTCGCTTGCAGAGCTACTTTGGACAACATGCTTCGCGGGTGTGGCGACAGTTTCTCGACGAGAACGTGTTCATCCCATTCTCTCACTTGGATCTTGAACCCCGAGATAAGTACGGTCTGGTTCTCACCAAGATTGTCTCCGGGACTCTGGCGGTAATCACAGCGTGAGTCCCATGTAAACTCGCCATCCGCATCTCGCTCTAAAAGTGCCTGTCCAGTAGGTAAAACTTTATGAAACGATCCAAGATACCAGGAATTCGCTTTGTAGAATCCAGTGATCAAGTAAAGGGATTGGCGGTCAGCAACTTGACACCATTTGAGTGCATACTGTTCCGCTAACTTGCGGAATTTCTTTTCAAGGTCCTCACCAAGCTCTTGAGACACAGCACCTGATGGGAGAATAAGGACGGCGCCCGATGTAGAATACGACTCGAATTTGCAGGGTGGCCCACTTTTGATAGCAAGTCAGTATCGTAGCCAATTTCAAAGTCATCATTAAAATTACCCATGCTTCAGTTTTCCACCCTGAGGCCCATGGATTCCGTGACAAATGACGCGACCAGCGGGAAATACGGCAGGAATAGAAGACGCTTGATCAAGCTGGAATCTGGCGAGTCCAGCGAAGTATGCATATTCAGGCTTGTTTCGGTAAAGCTCATGTCCCGGAGGAGAACATATATTGAAGAGAACATCAAACATGCCATTACGGTCGACGTAGCCAACGTCTCCAATGTGGAGCCCGTTTTCTGCGTAGGAAGATGGGAGGGTTGATTTGGGTTCTGGAATGCGCAAAGGATAACCGAATGATTGTTGCAGATTCTTTGCGTATAGATTTTGCGGAGACTCCATTTCGTCAGCCATAGTGATTGAACGATGCCAACAAGAGGAAGGTTTCGGTCTCAGTGTACGTCACTTGCTGTATATCATGGCGAACATGCGGCAACCGCAAGGTAACTCGGTCTACGAGCGGCTATTCAACGACTTGGTCAACCACGACGTATTTTTCGAACCTCGAGGATCTCCAAAGAAATAACACCACAACAAATGACAACAGAGGAGCGAGCCGAAGTCAATCAGCGTGCGCTGATCGACAAGGTACTCGCACGCTACTCGGGAGAGTACACCCGTGAGTGTCTTTGTAGCAGCATTTCACTCGCTCATTTTGCTTTACTTAGTGTTTCGGGAACTCCTTCAAAACGCAGATGATGCTGGGGCGTCGAATGTTCAAATTCGCTTCGAGACCGCGGCATACCAACAAAGCGGATCAGGACCGTCGCCAGCGGGACCGGATTCCCAGCCGCTTCCAAATGTGCAGGTGCATTCTCTGTGTTGTTTCCCCTTTCTTTAGGCGCTTATATTTTGTTGGCAAGGTCGTGCAGTGGACATTTATGAACGATGGAAAAGAATTCGACAACGAGGATTGGAAGCGGTTGCCTAGAATTGGTGCGTGACTGTGTATTAAATGTGGCGCTCAGGTGGCCAAGTTAAATGCCATCATCATTCAGCCGAGGGTAACCCGAACCCAGAAAAGATTGGGGCATTTGGTGTAGGTGAGTTGATAGCTCTAAAATCTTGGGCCATTGATCACGACATCAATTTTGGTAGGGTTTTACAGCGTATTCTCGGTGACGGACAATCCAAGTGTTTCATCTGGAAGTATGGTTTTTCAGTCTCACTGTGACGTACATGTGACATAGTTGCAGAAATCGAGCTGCAATTTTACTGGAAGGAGGATGACCATCAGGTATGAAGCTCCTAGATGTAAGGACTCAAAAGCTTATTCAAACCTTAGTTATATACTCGCCGCCATACATTCTCGGAGTCCGACCAGTGGACAACGTTCAAAATGCCGCTTCGAGAACCTCGTCCAATGACACCTATATCAGACTTTAAGCGGTTTCTTGCGACGTCCATTATCTTCATGACGAACCTGATGGCTGTACACGTACTCATTGATGACATGGAAATCGGGTATATTAAGAGATCACTTGGCTCATCCCGAGCAATCAACATACCTGAGGAGTTGAAACGTTCTACCCCTGGCAATACGATGCATGTTGAAGCTGTCTCCTCTCGTCGTCAGTTGAATGTTTTAATGCCGCACACATACTGATTTGCTACAACTTCCTAGGTATTACGATTCAGGCGGAAATCAGTGACATAGTATGCACAGGATCTGGATCTAAGGATTCGTTATCAACGGGGACTTCAAATTCTCAAGTTGAACTCACGGTCTACACTGCAGAAGTCGATGTCATGGCTGATAAGAAACTCGCAGCAGAATTGTGCCGCTGCACGAAGAAGAGTTTGCCACCTAAACTAAAATACAGCCTGATCTATGTAAGTTGCCACACCTGCTAGAATCATCGTTCCACGCTGATTCTTCATGCCTAGACCGGGAAAGATGAATGTGATCGCCACTTCGGGAAACAGCGCAATCATCATGCTGAAGTGACATCCATTTTTCAAGGGTTACACGCTGATCTTGAGGGGTGCGCTATTGTTCTGATACATTACTCGCGAGATCTAATCTGCAATAGGGCGAAACACACGCGTATCTTTATTGTGCGTTCTTTCCTAACGACGTTTCCAGTTGTTAGGGTTGACGATCCTGAGTAGGGCCATGCCACTGGACAAACAACTAGCATTGGAGGTCACATGGCATCCCGCTTCATCCCTACTGTTGAGCGCGAAGCAATTGACTTTGTGTAAGTCTGTTCTATTCTCGTCGTTGGATCTCCTGATACGATATTACAGTGATAAATATGTTTCCGGTAAGTGTCATTTGAATAATCTATGATAGGGACTCACTGTCATATATTAGTTTGGAACACGGAGCTCTTACATATTGGAGGATTCTTGTGTCGTGTCGTGTACGAGGAGGAGCTTGCTGGTATCAATTCCTCATGGCAGTCGATTGACAAAAAGGATTTGGTTCCCGAACAACTGGTCAAGTCTCGGCATGATTTGGATCGCCGATTTGTCCATGTGCTCAAGTTCTTCACGTTTCATGATTCTGCGCCGTCTCCGAAGGTTGCGCAGGTTCTACGCGAATCATTTTACAACTGTTCCGTTTCACTGTGTCTTCTCTCTTCTGTTGGGGTTCGTGCAGCTGCAGATATCCGAGCATTCGACCCACAGGTTTTCAAGTTTCTTAACTCCATCCCGATGCTCTCGGAACACGTTAGCCGGGAAGCCGCATGCCATATCGATGGCCTCCCTGATTCCTACAAGATATCGCTTGTCGCAGACGCGGACGTTCTACAAGCGCTAAGAAGACATCCGCTCAGTGAGGAAAAGCTTGCTTTCTGTCTGCAGTGGTGGTTAGAAATGAAGCGGAGCGGGTCGACTTTGCGTGCAGTCGACTTGTTAGATGCAGTTACCTTTGATGGCGCCGATGGAACTCCACGTCCCCTATCCGAAACAACACACTTCATCAATATCCACGGCCACGGAGCCCACATTCCACGTGACGGGCCTCTTCCTTCGTCTCTAATTCCGTTGAATATCAGCACGCGTTTCATCCCTACAGATCTTATGAAGTTTGGATGGAAGGAGCTCACTGTAATGGACTGGTTCCAGCACATCTCGCAGGAGGAAGTTATGAAGGACGAATTATACAACTTTACTAAATCGCCTAACTGGGCTGAACACGTACTTTTCACCCTTTCACGTGGTTGGTCCTCGCTTACTGATGACATGCGGCACTCGGTAAGGGCGACATTCAAGGATACCAACTGCATTCCCACGTCTCACGGACTGCGTCGCCCGGAGGAGTCATACCTTCCTCTTTCCAGTGGGACCTTGCTTCGAAAATTCGGTTTGGCAGTGGTCACCTTCACGGGGTTCGAGGTCAGCAGGGAGATGACATCACTACTTTTGTTTATCGGAGTGCAAACGCATATTCCGTTAGATCTTCTTTCGGATCGGTAGGTGGACTACAACTACTGTCCTGATTCGGCTACTAAACTTGTTTAGAATGCTGTGCACGGGAGAGTGGAGTATAACTGATTTTATCGTTTATTTAGTCCAGTTACCCCATCCATTAAGCATGGGAGAGGTCTCCAAATTGACATCGTCAACATTTTTCTTTGATGATACTGCTGAGACCCCCCGTCGTGCTGACGAACTCTACCCTCCGGTGGATAATTTTCGTCGACTGAAGCTTCCTGTGATCAAATGGAACAAGGAGTCGAAATGGTCGGACGACTCTGACGAAGGTATGAACAGTGATATTGTTACGTCTCTACTAAGCTGGTTTGATGTGTAGCGAAACTTCTGTATCGGCTGGGCCTGCATCGTTACCCGCATCTGAAGAAAATCATAGACCTTTGTACCTCGGCGGACGCCTCGATTAGGGAAGCTGCTTTCACCTACTTTTGTGAAAACCTCCGCTCCAAGTACTCTGAGTACAACGCACAAAACTTCCAGGATGTTTCATTCATTCCAGCAGAGAACAAGGAAGGGGCATGCTTGAGAAGTCCTGAGAATGTGCAATCATTCAATCTCGTCATTAGATGTTTCTTATGCCTTATTTCAGGTATTCCTGGGTACTCGATGGAAAGTGCTCGGCTTTTCGATCATCCAAAATGCTTTTGAGAAACATGTCATCAGCGAATTGGGTATTCGGCAAGATCCTCCCTCGTGCGAACTGATTAGCCTGCTGGAAAATAAGCCTCCTTGCTATGAGGAAGCTCGTGAGTGGTACGAATGTCTGTCTGAATGTGCGCAAAGTACGTCTCGTCGACACATTTCAATCAGTTTCCTTTCTAATGCGATATCAGCTTTCACGCAACCCGAGCTCGCTAGACTTTCAAAGCTGAAGATGGTTCCCAAGACTCCTGGTTCCCACGAATGGCTCGTTCCCACCGAGTGCTATCTGGGCCTACCTACGAACGAATTTTACTCTAAACTGTTCGCCTTTGTCGACTTTGGCCCCAAGGCAAACCATTTCTTGAGTGCTTGTGGTTCAATGAAAGAGCCTTCCGCAAAGGATATCGCGGAGCGATTGATACAGGACCCAGATAAATTCTACGAACTTGCTGGAACGCATGAAAGGTGCGTGAAACGAATGTGAATTGCCATCAGCTTATACGTGGAAGCACAGTTTCCTGGAGAAATTACGTGATATTGCGACCCGCAAAGCCTACATCCCCAATGAGACTCTGAATCGGATGAGCCTTGGGCGAACGTTGCTTGGTAAACATCGCAAGAGAGAAAACGATCAAGACGAGTGGGATTCTTCTTGGGACTTGCAGGTGCCCAAGGAAATCGTGATTGTGGACGACCCGAGAGACTATGAATTATTCGGTGATATCATTCATGTGGCACCTCAAGACGAGCTGCTCGAACGTACGCATTAGTTTGATCTTGTTTGGAGTTTATTGAAGTACAGTTTCAGGCTTTTATAGCTCGCTCGGGTGCAGGCGGCTAAGTACTGTCATCCAAGAGCGATACGAGAACTCGCCTGCCATTCCGGATGACATAACCTGCACTGAAGTCCGAAAACTGATTCTCCAGCGGCTCCCTTCATTCCTGACAAAGTGCTCCCAACATCACTACGATCATGCGCGTGTCCCAAAAACTGACAATTTCCGCGTCATAGTCTGCGAAAGGTTACTTGTCCGTAAGACGCTCATTATTGGTGAGGACAAGACACCTCGCAAGCAAGACTTGTGGGCGGTTGCCAAGTACAATAGTGAGGAAGCGGTTGTAGAGCTGTGGCTCTCGTTCCACGCAAAGCGAGACATATACGAGTGAGTTGTTTCACCCGTTTGCTTGTTTTTTATTTGCTTACAGCATTTCAAGTCTTGCTGCATCTCTGTGCCGGATTTTATTCGGGACGGTCAAGTTTACGGACACTGTCCTTCTTGGGGCGATGCTCTCCGACTTGGAGCTTCTAAAGCGAGCAGGGTTTGATGGTCGGTTTCTTCCTTACTTTAGCAGGATAATCAACTGACTTGAATCCATGCCCCGCAGTTGGTCAGTTCAACGAACATGAGTCGATGGGTGCAGAGCCTGCTAAAACCGACACGGTCGCGACGGGTAATACCCAATCGCCGGCGAATCTCCCTGCTGAGCCTCGTGGTTCCGCCGTTCAATCGGCACTTGAGCAAATTCGTTGCTCTATCGTGAAAAATGCCCGTGGTGCATACCATACGGTCAAGGGCAGCTTCACATCGAACGGGCGGCGCAAATTGTCACCATTCGACCGTACAAAGTAAGGTTGACCGATACAAAGGCTTTCTCTTGTTGACCCCTTCCCAGTAACTCGGGTTCAGTTGTTCATCGGAGTTACATCGGTGAGGGACGCAAACACTCCTAGGGATATCACCTAACGTCTGAACAGACGACATCGTCAATAAGGCAACCAGAGCCTGTAGTCCAGGGTGCAACCAGTTACTTGACGACAACGACGAAGTCGTTCAATTCCTGAGATACCAATCTTGCAACGATTTTGCTCAAGTTGATAACCTTCGACCTCTTGGTAAGGCGAATACGCACCACCTCCCTTCCCTTTATTCACGACATGACCAGGGATCACGCCGTCTGGCGTGCAAGTCCACGTGGTGGGCGGTGAGTTTTTTGCACTATCGTCGTGCATGGTCGGGGCGCTGACTATTCGCCGTATCAGACGACCCCGATATTTGTGCATTTATCTTGAGAAAACAGGAACTATTGGCTCGTTTCATTCGTATCATTAGCCCCGCCGTCTCTGCTCACAAACTCTTGATCGAGTCGTTGCACGTCTTCTATGTCGTTGGTGAAGGTCCTATCGCGTTTAATTCAGATGGGAGTATCTACCTCAACTTGCGTTGCTTCGAGGAATGGCGTAAGTATATTCTTTGCTACCACGGCTATTGGCTGAGCTGATCTAATTGTACGACAGACGACGATGATGTACAAAAGGGTGGCTTGCGACAAGCACAGTTATCATGGTGCGCTTCCTTTGACCCGGGAACGCCTGTGTGCTGACCAGACTCTGTCCAAAGGTTCCTGGTGTTGGCTCACGAGATTGCTCACAACCTGATTCCTTCGCATGACGCTGCGCACACGTTTTGGTTTTCGGCCATTTGCGAAAAGCACATGAGTGAATTTTTGGCGACTATCGAATGTTGTTGAACTGTCTCTGTGTAATGTCTAGGTTCCACGATGTGCGGCACAGTAGTGTACCGGATTCATTGGATTTCAGAGGTGGGCGATCAAATGAGTTTACCTTTGTGACTCCACAAAATTTGTACGACCATCAGTGCTCACTGGCGGTGCACATGAAACAGTGCCACGGCGGCACAGTGCGGTGTCCTAATCGGAGTACGGAGTGCCTTGTCTGAGTTAAAAGTGCTTGCAATGCTGTTGGCGTACGCCCTACGACCTCATTCCAGACTCCAAGTATCCCATGATACTTTACTTGCTGTTTGCATTGGCTTCAGTCATGCACTTCTTATATCAGGCTCTTGCGAGATGGAAAGAGGGTAATGCGTGTCGTCACTATTATTCCACTAGGTTAATGTTATGGTAACATAGAACGACGGATTGCCATCGCTCAGGAAAATGCACGTCAAGAAGAGAAGAAATATCTTGCGGGTGAGTAGGACCAACCGCCATGCCGGTCTGTTGCCTCGGTCGTTGACCAGGTACAAAGATCTCGACGTTCTTTGCGACATAGCCGGCAACGCAGGCGAAATAATATCACTCGCATTCCTTCCTGACGGGAAACGGATGGCTTGTGCGTGCAGAGACGATGCCACTATTCGTTTATGGGACGTAGAATCTGCGACTGGATCCCTTACGACCCTTAAGAACGATGATGCTTCAGTGAATGCCATTGCCGTTTCCAAGGACGGCAAGTGGATCGTTGGTGGGGGCGCCAATGGAAAGGTGGCTATTTGGAGCACATCGTTGCCAAATGAGAGAATGGGCGAATCGTGGCAAGAAAAGCACAGGCTCAGGATAACAAGCCTGGACGTGTCACCAGACTCGTTACGCGTTGCCAGCGGTTCAGATGACGGGAGGATCATGGTTTGGCGCATTGACTCGGAGCCAGTTCTTCGTCGTGAAGTATCGTGCTCGAGAAATCAAGACACGTCACCAGTCTCTTGCCTCAAGTTCTCACCAGGTGGCGGCCGCATCGTTTGCGGTTACAGTCGATCCGGCTATTACACGATCCAAGTTTGGCACAGTTGGACTGGCCAAGAACTTGCGCGTATCCCCACAGACGGTCAACTGACACGCTCGATCACGTGGTCGAGCGATGGACGACGAATATTTGGTGGAGCACCACACGGTTCGATCAGGTGTTACGATGTCGCGGCTCGACGATGTATAGCGAATCGCGAAGACTCCCAGTCTGATGTTATCACTTCTCTTTGTGTTTCCAATACGGGCCACTTCCTCATCTCTGTATCAGCATCTGCACGGGTCATTGACATCTGGGATATACGGGACATGTCTACTGGATTTAAGCGCCTCCATTCATATCGACGATCTGATGCACTTAGCATAGCTCCTATCTCATCGAACCAGTCTCATATTCTCCATGGAGGCAAGGACCGAAAGATTTATCGGCGACGCCTAACGAAGAGTACCAGTATGGAAATGACGAACTTTCTCCATGTGAGCCTACATATTTCTCTGTATCTCGTAGTATTTATCCCTCCGCATAGAGTCTCTCCCTTTCATCAACACCTGTTGATCCTGTAAGCCCAGGTTTTTCAAGTCCCATCACTTGATTTCAATACTTTGATCACAGCTTACGTATGTCAGTAACCCGGTATATGAGCTGTGGATGAACGGGAAATTAGAGGAAGCCGAGAGTGCATTAACGGGCGAAATCACCCAAGAAAGTCTCCAGGACTTTGTTCAATATTCAAGAGCAAACCGTTCTCTTGTCCGAGCGCGATTGCAAAAGTGGGATGAGGCGTTGGAGGATGCTGAAGCCGCTATGGTGATTTGAGTGATTTCTTTCTCGGAGTTGACACTGACTGCGCGGCATATGTAGTCGAACAAAACTCAAATATCGGATATAGCAAGATGCGTCGCACGCTGTGGGCAAGGAAACCCCGAAGGAGCATCAATGATGTACAATGTTGTGCATTGTAATGGGGGTGACACTCTCAAGAGTTTTATCGAACAATTCAAGGTAAGTTGCACAAGCAAGATGCCATTCGAATTCCTAAATTCGTTTCATGACTATTATCATCCATAGGTTGAGCTTGGAAATTGCGGTCCCCAACACTCTGGCCTTCTCCAAAGCATTGATACATGCTTCTCGGTGAATATTCTCCAGTGACTTCAAATAACCTGCTCGCTTATTATTGCACAGGCCCAGATGGCCACTTGGAACGCAGAAAATTGCATACGAGACAGTAACCACGAAGGGGCCTTACAATATCTATCTAGTGCACCTGACCTTAGTGCATACCCGCGGACCCCAGAGGCAGACATAATCTTTCTGGTACGAGGTTATCAGTCTATTTGCGACGAAGACTAACATACCGTCAAGATTTTTGGCTGGAATGTCTACGACCTCCATTTTATGATACTGCAACTCAAGTTTCAGGCATATGCCGCCCCTGGGCGCGCAAATGGGGTAGAAGAAGCACTCACCTTCCTTGAAGAGCATATTAACCAGAAGGTTGATGGTAAAAGTAGTATCAACGAAGAGATGGACGCCAGAAAGGGTGTTTTCGGCCTGCTTATTGGTGGGCATTTCGTGTAATAAACGTTTTATTGTGACAATGACGATCCTCATTTTAGAGAGAATTGGTGACGAATCAATTTGTCGTGTTAGCTATGATGATGCCGTTACTTGGTACACTTTGGCGTTGGAACTTCTCCCATTCCCTGTTATACTTGGTATGTTTCAATCAGATTAATTGTGTGGATTATAATCAATAGCTCTCTTTTTAGATCTGTCCAAACGATGTCTTGAAACGTGTGACGCAGCATACCAAGCATCAGCCTCTCAGAAAGACGACACGACCACTGTCTATATAGAGATGCTATCCGGCCAGTCCCAGAGAGTCAGACTTCTCCTTAAGCGGAGCAAGGCTAGGGCGGAAAAAAGATTATGGAAAGATGCACTGAGCGACGCAGATGAAGTAAGGGTATTCTTTAGGGACGCCAGAGATATGTCATTGATACGAGTGATTTAGGTGATCCGATTGGACCCAGAATGTCCATGGGGCGATGAACGTCGGCGTGCAGCGAGGCTCGAGCACAAGGGCAAGATTGACGGGTCCGATAAGGTTCTTTCGGCAGTTGAGAGTGCGATATCTCGTAAGCCCTTGCCTATGGCTACGTTCACTAGCTGATCATCACTTTGTAGGGCTTCCACCAGGCAAGGATTCGCGTGAAGAAGTTATTGATAAAGCTATTAGTGAAGTCGCGAAATTCTGTCCACTTGTGCTCATTGACGTCAAAGAGGGAGTTCTTTGCAATGAATACCAGCGCAAAGAAGCCTTCAAAAAAGACCCAATATATCATTCACTCCCCGCTGCGACCACTCCATTAGAAAGAGAGCAGATCGTGCGCGAGGTCCGGCAATTTTTCCGCTACGTCATGTTCTCTCATAGGTGGGGAAGTCGAGAACCTCTGTTCAAGGAAGTCTCTGCATTAAAATCAGTATATGAAGTGGACTCATCAGTTCCCCTCGAGAAGCTGCGCAACTTCTGTCAGATGGTGAAGGACGACCGTGAGGGCTACCGATGGGCATGGAGTGACACATGCTGCATCGATAAGGAGGTCGAATTTATCTACAAGAGGTCAATCCGTTCAATGTATGACTGGTACAGGCTATCAGCACTCACCCTGGTGCTGCTCCCTGACGAGTTGCCTGTGGAACTTGAAAAGAGCGAATGGATGACCCGAGCTTGGACACTCCAGGAACTCCTCTCGCCCAAAGTTATCCGTTTCTATAATCGCCAATGGAAGCTATATCGCGGAGATGCGATGGCCAATCATAAAGGTTCCCCTTATATCATGCGCGAGCTGGCAAAAGCTCTCCGTATTGAACCCCACGATCTCCTCGACTTTTCTCCAGAAGCTTTGGACGTGCGGAAAAAGCTTCACTTAGCTTCCTCCCGTCACGCTACCGTCGAAGAAGACATCGCTTACTCGTTATTTGGGATATTCGAGAGCGATTTGACTCCAGAACCACGTAATCCATCAAGTGCACTCGGGCTTCTTTTGCAGGAAATCGTCAACCGTTCTCAAGATACCGCGGTGATTGATTGGACGGGCCCCGCATCAGACTTTAATAGCTGTCTCCCTGCTGGCATCGCCGTATACAGTCAACCACCATACCGGATTCCACTCATTCCAGAGGATGATATGAACAAACAGATTTCGGAACTGGAGAGATCGCTGATAAAGCAAGAGGGCATCAACTTTGACCAAAAATTGGCTCACTTAGACCAACTGCAATTCGCCGACCGTCGTCTTCGTCTTCCTTGCATCACATTTCCCGTCGCTGTCAAGAAGTGCGGTACAGATATGGGTCAACATCACGCACACGAGTATGTTGCCGAATCATCCACGCTTGGCAAGGTGGAGTTCACAACAAAGGACAATCTGCAACCAGATCTAGTGCTTGTGTACCCCTGGATTCGCGATCTTCGCACTCAAGCCCACCCACCGGAAGAGGCTGCCGACCGTGATACCTCGACATCAAGGTTGCTCGTCCACCTTGAACAACCGTTTAGAGCCCTGTTGCTCAGAAAAAAAGACCAGATTCACGAGGAATATCAGAGGGTTGCCACAGATGGAGACATCCAGGTTCCCAGGCGCAAACTGACGTCGTTGAAGGATGTAAATGCTGTGAGACTGATAGTGCTATGAGAAGTGCATGTTCAGCGCTAGCCGCATTTGGGGCGGAATGTCTATTTCAGTGTTCCATTCTGCATGGACTCCTTGTTATCGCACGCGATTTATAGATACAAAGAAGCTCGGATCTGTGTGCCGGAGAGCCGTTGATAGATTTGTTGTAAAGTAGACATGGGGCATGGAGGTGCGTTGCCCTGGACAGGCGGCCGCCGGAGCGGTGGCAGAGCAAAGCCTACCAGATCCTTGCCTAGTAACATTATTTAATCTTGAGCAAACAGCTACCAGCTGCCACTCAAAGAAACTCGTGAACTAGCAACGCAGTACGGGTGAGACGGCGGTTTCTGCGACATCGGGTCGGTTCCGATAGTAGGAACCATGATCAACCTGCCAAACAGGCTCAATGAGATGAACTATTTTAATCTACCCCTGCGGTCAGTGGCAGCGCCACACACTGCTTTCGAAACACTTGCTGTATTCTCCACTCCATTTTATTTAACAGAGATAATGATGGCGTCATCGGCTGATTTATCGGGATACCCAACAAGGTCGGCAATCATGTTAGGAACTTCAGTTCAGTGTCGCTTCAAGTGTGAGCGTGACCCACTAACACAGAGTTATCGAACAAAGTGCTGATTGATGACTTTTAGATTCTGTACGAATCCTTCGTGGCCAGGTGGTAGTTTCCAAACTGAGCTGCGGGATTTGAACTGGTATTGAGTTCTAGGCTGTTCTAATCACTCGGATGTGGATGTAACCACAGCCTGAGTACCTTCAGACTCGCGACTCCACGCATTACTGGAGCCTTGCATACCGTCACACTGCCTGCTCGAGATGATGGTACTAGTGAACACCCGGATTCTATTTCCAGGTATTCAGACTCGAAGTGAGTGTTGCCACTGATTACTCTTTTTTTTGTGAAAGAGTTCCAATGTTTGCGGTCCTTGGAACTGGAGCTCATGTATCGGTGGTTGTTTGCAAGGCTGCAAGTTCAGGGTCCCGCGGTCCTAGTGCGGCTGTGGACATCCTGAACTATTCATTCTAATCGGGATAAGTAGAGGAACACTGAACACTGCCCTATTTAACATTACATAGACCGTCCCCACGTTCACGTTCTATTATGGACGACTGGGCCTCGAGCTTCCGACTCCGCCCACATGCATGTGCGAATGCACCGGCTTTACCCAGGAAATCCAGCGAGTGCCTGACTAGCTGAGTGAAGAAAACTCTCTTAAAGCCTGTGCCTTCGACACTCTGCACTCAGAATTCTTTCCGCGCGAGCAAATGTTCGCCAATGCTAGCGACATGTCGAGCCTCCAGGGATATAGGTTCTTCCAGGGTGGGTGGTCTGATGCGCACCTTTTATAACTATCATTCGAGGTCCTCAATTTCCTGTTTGAACATATTTCAGTTGCGAGGGCTGCCGCGTTGATTTATGACTATCGTAAGTTTGGGATAGCATCCATTGTGTTTGTATTTGATGGGACCCGTGTCATCCGCGCAGTGCTCTTGTTGGGGAATGAGGTGAGGATATTTGCTCCGTGAGTGCAGACGGAACGCTAATGCCAATGCGCTCGCGATTAGATTGACCTTATCTGGGTGAGTCGCTCGTGTTCATGCTTGTTCGCTCCTTTGACTGATGTTGACAAGCTTAAAAAATGGAATATCGTTACCTTGCTATACATCATTGTCCGATACTTGAGTTTTGTTTTACTCCTGTATGTCTTGAAAACTGAGAGTGTCCGGGTTGAAACTGACTGGCTTCAGGGATAACGCATTTTGTAGGGCATTTTCACTATTGATTACTTCGAGAAGCTGATGAACATAGACTTCAATGTAGGTAATGTCAATTGGAGTCCAAAAGTGAGTGATTCGGTTGCATGATTTTAGCTTGTGTGGTAAGTATGATTTGCAGGAGTAAGGTGTTCAAGTTCTCCAGTAGACGAGTCTTGACGTTTTCGCATCTTTGGTCTCCTATACTAGATGTGAGTCATCTCATTTTCTTTCCAATTCAGCATTTCTGACCGAGAATGGCTGATGATCAGGTTACACGTGGTACGAAATTCGTTTGTGGGGTCAATACGTTTTTCGAGTTGCAATGGACGGTGCGGTTCTTCTCTATTCCCGTATTCTCTGTAGCACCTTCATCTGATAGTCCACTAGTGATCATGATAAAACGGATACATGCGTTGAGCCACCGCCCAAGTAAATTCTTAAGCTCGCCCAAATGGGTACTGGCCATCATGCTCGCTGCATTCATCGTGAAATATGGCACATCTATTACCCTCTCATTGTTATCGACGGGTACAGGAAGCCATGTGGCTCGTGAGTGTCTACTCGTAGAACAGTCTGCTCTCCTTCGCGTTGTTTACATGACGCCGTTTATTCTCTAGTCTCGGACAAAAACATGCTCGGCACCCTTATCTGCGACATCACGAACCCAAAGTGGACATACTTTGTGGGCTCACTCTTTACCATGCTTGGATTCGAAATCGTGCTATTTTGTCTCGCACTGGGTTATGTTATTGCGGACATCTGGGAGGCCTTCTGGCGCTCCACCTCACAAACACGATCAGAAGGACCCATAGACAGGACGTGCAACGTCGGTGGTCTTGTGCGCATCTTGGTCCGGGATAGCACCTTTTACTTTGCCATGTACGTTCTGCAATCGTTCACCCAATCCGCGCTCGATTTCAAATGCTTCTTTGCCCAGCGTCGTCGCGGCCACGGCCGTAAACGTCTCCAGCGCGTACGCCCCACCGAGTTCTTTTTACAAACCCCTCTCGGCAGCGCTGCAGGTGTATCTCCCCTTTTGTTTCGGTCCCCGGCTCGTTCTCAACATGAGGAAATACGAACATGGGGTGCATATGAGCACATTCGAGTACAGCCCCGAGGTGGAACTCAATGACGTCTTTTGGCCGCGGTCATACGAACCTTGATGTCCGTACCAGGGAGACATGACGAGTACGACCTACGGGTGGCATTGCACGACGGGGTTATGATTCCGATATTCCGAGGCGCAGAGATGCCACGGTATGTGTCAGAAGTACGGATTCCATGTGCTGTCTAAATTCGTTCCCGACCAAGTGAAGACCTGGGATGCCATCTTTGCAAAAGGGCATCCATCGTCATGGGTCATCTTCAGAAAGAGACATCCCCATACGTAGTATGTTCAAGCATAACAAGGAATGTCACGTGTCAGACCGTCGTGTTACTCGTAGTTGCCTGATATCCAGAAACGACGATGCGTTGTGTTGGACACTTTCTGAGCCGTCTTTTCGAGCTAGGGGTGCGCAAGGCATCACGCGTGACGACATGTCCAGGCGCGCAAAACGACCCTTGCACGACTTTTCGCACGGACATGTGGACCACATGGTCACCATCTCGGAGGCAAGCCATGCCATCCCCACGACGAGAATCCATTTACCTTTTTACGGAATAGGCTTGATTCTGACGCAATCCCCGATCATTTAGAGACTGAGGATGGGAACATCTGGTGGTCCCTTGCTCCGCCGGCTTCCGATTCCCCCATCTATGCCCAAAGACAGGAACATCGTCACGCAAGTCCGTAAGTCCTCGATCGTCGGCACTGCGCCACAAGGCTCAAATTGACATGCGATCATACGAACAGATGACAACCGGGCTGTTAACATGGTCGGGTGGGGTTTCTCGTCACCTGCGGTTCCGAGTGAACTGGCCAACATGGAGCCTTGGACTGGTACTTATGGTTGCAAGACACCCATCCCACGACATGAACCCCGGATTTGAGGGCATTGTGTGCCAAAGTCATTGTAAGGGATAGTATGTCGTTTCATGTGTGACAGGGCAGGACATCTACAGAATGTATGTATCAAGGTAATCCGCTGTTCTGTGCTTCATAGCCACCTGACGCTGCAGTGAACCACTAGGGAATCTACTACATCAACGAGAAGGTGCATTCAAGCTGGGGCGTGTTCTGTAATTCCCTTAACAGACCCAGGATAAAAGCCATCCCTCACAACCCCCATCAACATCCGCCCAACATGAAGCCACGTTGACGGTCTCAGAATGCTACCTTGAGTACCCCTACTAAATTTGCTGTTGTCAGCAGATCAAGTCTCCATGATATGAACGACTCACATTTTCTTTCGAAGATAAACTACCTCTAATAAACATTAGAGACAAGTGAATATTTATTGTAATGGGACACTTGCTGTCTGAATTCGAATCGTCCGGTGTGTACATTTCTTCCAAGAATTTCAGAAAACGGCTCTCATCAATCATGCCCTCATGGGATAATTTATTCTAGAAGCGTGGTTATAATTGTGAAAAGGCAGTAACACAGAGATAAACCTCTTCGAGCATGCTTTGCCATTCCCTGTCATGAGTAATGGCGACCTGAGCATTGGTCTTGGGGCTAAAATTTCAGCATATAGTAGAATCATAAGATAGCTCGCCATGCAAACCTTATCTAGTAGATAACGGTTAATCACGTTGGAAGGGTGAAAAGGCTAGAGAATTGATAAGCCTTTTTCTGTCCATTAGATAAGTGCGACGCTTACTGGAGATAATGTTGACAGTTCCTCATTGACATATGACCAGATACCCGCTCGTTGGCTTGTCACCTCTATCATAAAACCAGATATAAACACAGTTTTGTTCTCACTCCGGTCTTCGTCGAAGCACTCCCGGCGGTAGGGTGAATTCCAAGTGCGTCCTCCCATATCGTCAACTTTTAAGATTGGATCTCCTCCAGCACCGCAGAATGAACAAAGATAGCAAGAACGCGTTTTATAAAGCCCAGTAATAAGATAAAGAGATCTGCGCCTGGCAAATCGACACCATTCAATTGCGTACTTTTCTGCCAGATGTCTAAAATCCTCCTCTGGCCGGGCGTCGAGCTTCTCAGATATGGCTCCTGATGGAAGAATAAGGAAAGCACCAGACCGGAGACAGGGAGTAAGTTCATAGGGACCACCTCTGATGCAAAGTCAGTTGCATTGTATAACATGTCGCATGGACCATTACCTAGAGATAACATCTTGAGGTCCACGTATGCCATGGGATAACATACAGCCAGGAGGGAATGCTTCAGGGTCAAAGAAGACATCTTCGTGCTTAA